>CAUYON010192525.1:0-13744 GCA_963573935.1 Arctocebus calabarensis
GCTGCAACCAAAAAATGGCCAGGCGTTGTGGCGGGCGCCTGTAGTCCCAGCTACTTGGGAGGCGGAGGCAAGAGACTCGCTTGAGCCCAGGAATTGGAGGTTGCTGTGAGCTGTGATGTCACAGTACTCTATCCGGGATGACAGCTTGAGGCTCTGTCTCAAAAAAAAAAAAAAAAAAAAAAAAGAATTTGTAATGAAAAGGAGAATAGCAGTATAAAAGCTTTTAGGCTCACTGAAGTTTGGAAAGGACTTTTTGAAGCAGTCTTTTCACAGATTTTGGCTTTTGAAGTAGGTACATAAAATCCATGGAAAGGTAAAATTCTAAATATTTTCTTTGGGAGACTCTTGGGATGTCAACATGTTGGGACACGTCCCAGTCCTGCTTTAATCCTGCTGGGAAATTTGGATTTCTCTTTCATTGCTTCTTGAGCAGGACAGTTATCCTGCCAGCAGACCACAGAGCCTCACCCACAGGCCTGATAACCAGAGCAGTTCACGCACCAGCTTAAGAGCACAGAGGATGACGTGCAGTGTGACAAGTTGGAGTTAGTCATGGAAAGTGGCAGTAACTTGCATTTGCTATCGGTTTCTGGTTGTGAGTTGTTGCTTTTTTGTATTGGGGCATCGCCATAGTAACAATGGCTTTTTAGTAAACATTGAAAATGACTTCTGTTTTGTGTGCTATTAATATCTGTGTATATTACTCTAAGTTCAAAGTGGCAGAGGTTTTTATTTTTTCTTTATAAATAATTTACTTGGAGGAGAAAAGATAACTTTTGGACATCTCTCAAATTCATTTTCTTTCTGGATTCAAGAGCATAGAAGTATAAATATTTTATCTTTCTGACATTTGATTTGTTTAAATAGTGTTATTCTTTGGCTAAGCATTTGTCTGATTTCTTGTTCCCTTAATTAGGTTTGCCCGTTTTAATCCTTTTTTTCCCCCTGGCCTCTGAATTGCTATTTCTAAATGTTCTAAAATAGTACAATTAAGATAGTTAGAAATTCCAGTTAAACTCTAACACTCTCAGGTGTCCATTGGTTACTTACTTTCTCCAGGCTTGAGATAATTCAGGTGTTCTTGTAAACTAGTTCCCATTCCATCTGCTTGGTGAAATAAATTTTAGGTTAAACCACACAAATTTGGCTTATTTATTTGTACTTTTCCTTTTTTTCATTGTAGTGGTGCATTAAAGATGTGCATGCAAGCAATATGTAGTTGGAATTAGAAGAGTTAAAATAAGCAGTCTTTGGCTGTCAAATTTTGGAGCTCTATTGTAGATTGGCTATTGTGGAATAAATTTAAAGCAAGACTGAGAAATGAAAAGATGAAGTTGGCAGAAAAGTAACTTCCTTGTTAAGAGAGAAGTACATATGCAGTTTCCTTTGTTGGCAAGTAGTTTATGAAAGTAATCTATAAATCAACTACATGTATGAAGTTGGGCAAAGTCAGTAACAATTGAGAGGTTAACAGAAAAACCACCAACTCCAACGGTCTCAAAGTGGTTTTTAGTTTTGTTTTGTAATTTTCCTTACTTGGCCAAATAGTCTGGTTTTGTGAATCATATTGCTAAAAAGTGGTAACTATCATATTTTGCATTCTGGAGTTGAAAGATTAATCAAATTGCTCACATAAAAATCTAGTCTTGAATTCATGTTCACTACTATGATACCAGTGCTCAGATTACTGTTGCATTTTGTATCTGATTCTCTATGTGGTTTCTCTTTTTGACAGATAAAAATTGTATATATTTGTGGTATACAATATAGTGTTTTGAAATGTGTGTACCTTGCAGAATGGCTAAATCAAGTTAATTAACATATGCATTACCTCACATACATATCTTTTTGTGTGTGGGTATGGTGAGAAAATTTAAAATCTACTACTACAGCAATTATCAAGGACATGAGATGCAGCTTTCTGCAAAAGCAGGCTACTTAGACATTAAAGTTAAGACTTAAGAAATGATACTAGGACTTGGTTGAGGGCTATGTATGTGTTTATAAATGTATGTATGTTGTGTGAATGTGCACGTGTGGGTATAATTGTTGTAAGGACCTGTATACATCTTTGTGAACAATGTTCTGGTTTGAATAGTGAGAGACTATTTTTTGAGGCATTAAGCTGTGGGCAGCAATTAGACTTCCACGTTCAGATCTAAATCTCTAGGTGCTGAAATCCTTGACTCTAGCAGCTTTGATGGTTGTGGAGTTTTTTTGTAGTCTTTGGCTGGGGCTAGGTTTGAACCTGCCACCTCTGGCATATGGGGCTGGTGCCCTACTCCTTTGAGCCACAGGAGCTGCCTGATTGTTGTGTTTTATGTGTGTTCCTTGGTTATCAAGCATGCAGTGAATCAAGGCCACATCATTACTGGTGACATCAATCTTCACCAATTGTCCAAAAGTACAGGGAAGTAAGAAGGGCTATTTTATATACCAAAGGGACAAGCTGATTTTTCTGGTACTGTATGGAAGTTAGCTTAAGTTCAGTGTAGAACAGAGGTTCTCAAACATTTTAAACAGGGGGCCAGTTCACTGTCCCTCAGACTGTTTGAGGGCCAGACTATAGTTTAAAACAAAAACTATGAACAAATTCCTATGCACACTGCACATATCTTATTTTGGAGTGAAAAAACAAAATGGGGTGGCACCTGTGGCTCAAAGGAGTTGGGCACCGGCCCCATATACCAGAGGTGGTGGGTTCAAACCGAGCCCCGGCCAAAAACTGCAAAAAAGAAAAAGAGGGAGGGGAATAAATACAAATAGAATATTTAAAGTGAAAAATAAAAGGCGCCCCCGTCTGCAAAAAAAAAGACCTCCTAACTTCAGGAAAAAAGGACACCCTTAACTGCAAAAAAAGGCCCTACTAACTGCAAAATAAATAAAAAAAAAAATCCTAACTTGTTTTTACCTCGGTCCTCAGGCAGCAATAGGCTCTGCATAGGCAAGCTGGTGATGCCTCTGATCATGAGTCTCAGTCTCACCTGAGACTGAGAGAGGAGTCGAGAGCCAGAGAGAAGGAGGGGAGTTGGAGAGTGCAGCGCATGTTCCACACATGCGCATTCCGGCCTGGGACAAGTCGGCTGCTAAGGAGGACGACAGGCACCTGGAAGGCCTATAAATGTCCTCAGAGGGCCGTATGTGGCTCGGGCCATAGTTTGAGGACCCCTGCTGTAGAATCTCACTATGGAATTGTCCTTTAAAGCTTTATCATCTATTTCTATGCAGAATTGTAAGCAACTACATTTTCTGTCTGTACTTATCTCCTTCTACAGGAGTGGAGCTTGCTGCTTCCCCAAGTAGCATTTTCTGTGTTTAGATAGTTTTGATCCTTAGACAATTTTTTCATCAGTTGAACAAAATTGATATTTTCTTGCTTTATTATCTATTGGTTTTAGCTTTTCTTTGGAGGCAAAAGCAGAGCAAATACATCTCTTGTTTCACATGACAATTCTTCTGATATTTGTATTTAAATTTCCAGCATGAATTCATTGAGTAGATCAATCTCTAGTACAGTCATCTGCTTTTCACTTTCTTTTCAGAGAGCATTAGCTTTTCCCTGGCCTCTTAAAGTGGGTTGCTCCAAAGTCAAACACAATATTCTAGAAGTTATTTGACCCTCTCGAAGTAGAAAAAGTATTACTAATGCAGCCTGAGATTCCCCTATCTTTTCAGTCATTGTTGACCTCTATTAATCTCATATTAATTTTATTTTTATTGTTAGTGACAAGGACTGTGTCACATTTATTTGCATATCTTCCTTGTCACAGGGCTTGGCATCTAACAAATACTTACTCTGATATTAAACTATTCCTTTCGTTATTGTTTCATACATAGACTTTTTTGTGTATTTATACATCTTTGTTGATATTTAAACCAATGGGCCAATTAAATAAGAAGTTCTGGTGGGTAGAATCAGGCATTTTTTTTAAAGCCCCCCTGGTGATTCATAAGGGTAGCCAGGACTAAGAGACACTGGTCTAAATAATAAAAATATTGAACACAACATTGTTAAATATGTAACCATGTGCCTTATTACTAGAGACCTCGCTATAGTTTGCTGTTGGACCATTAATCTTGTTTACACTCACTTAACTAATTCCAATTTCTATAAGGAACTGTCCTTGCCACCAGCCTGATTTTTCTTTAATTATGGTGTATTATTGCTCTTTGTCTTACTAGCAGAAAGGCTTTTCAAAAATCTATTATAGTGCTAGTTTAGATGACTTCTACACGTATGGAAGCAGAAAGATGGAATGAATAATTAAACTTTTAAGATTCGTTTCTAAGTCATGTTTCAATGATTCTTGCAAATCACTTGGTCCCATGTTCAGTATTTTAAAGACTCTTGTAGACCAAGCACCACAAAAATACCATGTACCAAATATGACATTCTTGAGATTAGAAGCACAAATGGGCTGAACTTCTTTAAAATGTTTTGCAGAGAAAGTGTTGTTCAGACTTTCTAGGTGAGAAAGTAAGCTAAAGGATTGTTTGATGTTTTCTTCTCTTCTTGTACTCTGACATGAGAAAATGAATAAATTTTGTTTGTTGTGTTAAGTAATATAAAAAATTCATATTGATGCTATCACCTACCTTTGGCAAGAGTACTTCTCTAGCTTATGTACTGAAAATTATTGTGTGGCATTGTGAATTATGAATAAAATATTAGCTCATGCTATTTGCTTATGAGTGGAATTCCTTTATCTCCATGTATTATTTTATATTTTTTCTAATTGGGTTTATCAGCCATGTATTGAGTAATTTTTAAGTGTTCATCACTTTGTTAAATTTTCCAGATAATTAGAAAAGAATAAAATGTGATCTTAGCCATTTTGAAGTTTGCTATCTCATCTCCTTGGGATTTTGAGATTATTTCACATGCATAAAAGAAATAACCGTATAAGACATTATAAAATTAAGTAGGAAAGTGTTGTTAGACTTATAATTACCATTTTTTACTATAACTAGGTAAGGAAGACAATTTTCTAGGAAGAGACAAATGTATTTCTTTTCTTAAATTTGTTCATATTTGTAATGCCTATCTTTTAACAAGATGAAAGAAGGATGAACTACTACATTCTACTTATATAATGTAAAAATGGTCTGATTTGGTTTGAAAACCTGTCAATTTGTGCTGTACTTTGAATCCCTGTCTGGATTTAAGGAATCATCTAGCTATTAAAAAAATCAAGTGTTATGATTTAATAAAAAAAAAAAAAAAGTCAAGTACGTGCCAGTCACCTTTAAGCCAGTCTAAACCTAAACTGGCTATGGCAAATGATGAGCTCATTCAAAAGTATTTCTGAGATATTCTGGAATTGAATATCCAGTTCTCCTTCCCTACTTAAAGGAGTATGTTTAATTTGAATGTGAAATATATATATGTGTATATATACACATATACATTATTAATTTTTATTTGTTTAATTCAAATGTGAAATATATTTACACATAAATATATACATACATGTATGCTTATTAAATCAAGATTTAAGATACTTTGACATTAGGGATAGTTCTAAATTTATGTTTTATCAAGGAAGAGTTATAAATAATTCCTGAAACCATTCAGGGTCTATTTGCTTTCATCTGTGTAAATGATGCCTGGGAATTTTGGCCATGTACATATTGTTATTGTTTTTTAGACAGAGTCTAAGTATGTCACCACGTACATGTTATTATTTTGGTCATGCATGTGTTATTATTATTATTATTATTATTTTCAGACACAGTCTCACTATGTCGCCCTTGGTACAGTGCTGTGTTGTCACAGCTCACAGCAACCTCAAACTCTTAGGCTTAAGTGATTCTCTTGCCTAGCCTCCCAAGTAGCTGGGACTACAGGCGCCCACCACAATGCCTGGCTATTTTGTTGTTGTTGTTGTAGTCGTTGTTTAGCAGGCCTCGGCTGGGTTCGAACTCACCAGCCCTGGTTGGTGCATGTGGCTGAAGCCTACAGGCACAAGGTACATATTTTTAAAAAAAAAAATTCTTCTGTGCCCTATTCCTTCTCCTTAGCCTTTTCCTCCTTTGCTTCCATCATGGCTCTTTTGTTTGAACTAAAATAAAACCTTAAGCTCTCCAGATGATTCAGTGGGCTCCTTCTTTGCCAAAGGGACCCCTCCCAAATAACAAAGACACCAACAAGCCATAAAGCTGAGCTGCTGGCCATAAGGAGAAGAGAGGTTAGACAGGCCTAGTTATGCTCTATCCCTTTTGGAGTTATCTTTATAACAATAAGACACTCAATCATTAGCAAGCCTAAGGCCATGCAAGACAGAGGTTAAACAACACCGGCAGGTCATCAATTTACTTAGCAGATTACTTGAGTTTTGGTTATGTCTGGTGGCTTGTTTCTTATTAACAGACTTTCTTATCTTAACTCAAACCATTCCAAGCCTTTACACAAAGCTCCATTTCTTAACCAATTAAGAATCAAGGAATCTTTTCTTTCTTTCTTTTTTTTTTTTTTGAGGCAGAGTTTCACTATGTCACCTTCAGTAGAGTGCTGTGGCATCACAGCTGACAGCAACCTCCAACTCTTGGGCTTAAGTGATTCTCTTGCCTCAGCCTCCTAAGTAGCTGGGATTACAGGTGCCTAGCTATTTTTTTGTTGCTGTTGTCATTATTGATTTTAACTGGCTTGGACTGGGTTTGAACCTCCCCTGGCCTCCCCACCCCCCCGCCCAGTCTTGGTGTATGTGGCCGGCGCCTTACCCACTGAGCTATGGGTGCTGCCCCAGAGAATCTTTAAACTCACCTATAATTTGTAATCCCCTGCACGGCGATGTCTTGCCTTTTTGGGCCAAAGCAATGTATGCCTTCCATGTATTGATTTATGACTTTACATGTAATTACTACATTCCTAAAATGTATAAAACAAAATTGTAACCTGACCATAGCAAGCACTTGCTTAAGGCTTCTTAGGTGTGGCTTTCTGGGCTGTAGTTACACATATTCAGCTCAGAATAAATCTCTTTAAATTATTTTGCAGTTTGGGTTCTTTTCCATTGATATTTGTTTTCTAACTTAATACTTGAAATGATCTTTTTATTTGCCAGAGCTTAAATTAAAAAAGTGTGAAACAACCTTTGATTTTTCAATGATTTTTCTTTTTATCCAGTATATTTTTCTTAAAAGACTGAAGGAGAAGTCCAGAAAAATCTATTCAGCTGCATCAAAAGGGCACATTGTGTTTATATCCCCAGTCCTGGAGGGAGGAATTTCAATGGTTACTCTATAGCATTGATTCAACTCCATAGTGTAATGGGGGAAATCAAGTACTTTTCAAGGTTCATAATATATAGTGCACAAATGGAAGTCTTGGATTTGTACTAATTTAACTTAATCATTTAACAAGGCTTCTGGAAAAAATTGCATGCAGCCTTTCCTATATCTCAGCAATTTATGCCTATCAAGGCTGGGCATGATGGCTCATGTGTATAATCCCAGCACTCTGGGAGGCTGAGACAGGAGGATTTTTTGAGGTAAGGAGTTTGAGACCAGTCTGAGCAAAGTGAGACTCTGCCTCTATTACAAAGAGAAAAATCAGAAAAATTAGCCAAGTGTGGTGGCAAGCACCTGTAAGTCCCAGCTACTTGAGAGGCAGGAGGAAGACTCACTTGAGCCCAGGAGCTTGAGGTTGCTGTGGGCTAAGCTGTGGCCATAGCACTCTAGCTTACTAGCCTAAGGGCCAGAGCAAGACTTTGTCTCAGAGGAAAAAAAAATATTACACTTAACAAAACTCTTAGAGGTTTTTAATACTCTGATTCTTGAGTTGTGTTTTATAGACCTCAGATCAGCTTTATCTGGTTTCACCAGTAGCTTGTTAGAAATAGGAACTTTGAGGTCCTACAAAGTAACAAAAGTTAGCAAAACGCCCAGTGATTCATATGTATGTTTCAGAAGCACTGAACTGATTCTCCATTCTTGTTTTAGTTAGTAGTGCCCTGAAGCTTTTGGCAAAAGCAACAGGGCAAGGAGGGAAAACAGTATTTAATTCTCAAGTACAGTGCTAGATACTTTACATGTAATATCTTATTTGATTTTACAATAATTCTGCATGGTACATGTTGTTATGCAAATTTACATGGGGAAAGTAAGAATTGGGTGGATTAAGAGACTTTTCTCCAAGGTTACTTATTTGGTAAAATGTGGGCTCATCTTTCAGATTCAGGACTCTAAGTCTTCATAGTTTCCTAATACTCAATTATCTCCTGGGATCCTGGGAGATAATTGGCACCCTCTCAAGAATTATTTAACTGGATTTTTGTTTTGCTGCGGTGTGGTGAATAGGAAAGATTTTTTTTTTTTTGGTAAAAATGTCTTCAAGAATGTCTCAAAGCGTTTCTGAAACAAGGTTTGCAAGGAGAGTCTTCTTAATCTATACACCTTAAATTTGAGGTTTGTGGATCTGTCTTGCTACATCTGTAACTCCTTTCTTTATGGCAGGACTACCACCCCTCCTTCCTTCCTTTCTGCCTTCCTAGTGGGAGCTTTTCTTTCGTTCTGGAAGCGGAAGATTTCCTAGAAAGCCAGGGGTTGCTGTGGGCCATGCCTTTGGCCTGGCCTATGCAGGTGCTTTCAACCTTTCTGGGTTTCGCTTTCCTTACTGAGGGTATAAGCAAATCAGTCCTGGAAGCTAGTATTGTGAAAATATCGAAAATGGGCTTGACATTTCTACAGTTATAAATGTCAGCATTGACCATTTGGTGAAGACCAGTTTCTAAAAAAGGCCTCCTCCACCCTACCCCTTCAAGTGTCTTGTCTCATTTATAGCGCCACTTGGTGACTGTCACTGGTAGAGGCACAGAGCACAGTCTTCTATTCCCATGAAACCCCTCTTGATTCTGATCCTGCAAGCCCACCAATTTCTCTGGCTTTTTCCTCCTGAAGACCAACACTCCTGCGTAAGAATCTGAATTAACTTTGTTTCCTAACCCTTCCTGGAGGTGATGTGAATCAGGAGGAAGAGTGTGGAAGAGGAATGTACTGGGGAAGAAGAATATGGAAGAAGTGGAGTGACATGGCCAAGAAGGTTCAGGAACGGCAGACAGGAGCCACTCATTCATTCACTCATTCATTCAGGAAACAGGAGCAGGGATCTGGTCTGTTTTGTACAAAAACAGCTTTGTACACTAGCTGTTATTCCTAGCTGGCCTCCCTAGTGATGCTCTGCTGGATCATTAACTATTAAGTAAGTAAGTCCCTGTTGTTACTTGCCCTGGAGTCTGGTATTTAGAATTGCTCCTGTGAGAAGCAGCTCAGTTGCAAATCAGTTCAGCGACATAGAGCATCTGTCCTGGTGAGTTTTGATTGGAGACTCACTGTGCATTTTTTTTCTGTAATGTTACGCCAGCTCTTACTCTGCTCAGCACTCACACAGGCTTCCTGAATCTCCATGTCAGTTTCTAATAAAGACAACTGCCTATTTTTATGTATTTTCATAGGGAACACTATAGTTAGACCCCAAAGCAAATATAGGGTAGTCTTTATTTAACCTAGACCTTCTCAAGCATAACCTTCAAATTTGTACATGATATGATTACAAAACAATAAAGATTGATATTTTAATTTATATATAAAGTATTATTATTGCTATTGTGTTGTAACAATAGAAAAGACTTTTAGAGTCTCCTTTTCCCTACCCCCTACCCGGCCCCATGTAGAGAATTTTCCTTCCCTATTTCCCAACTAATCTTCTATTCTTTCTCTCTGTCTCAATACCTCTACTTCATCACCGAAAAGCCACTCAACAAACAGAAAACACAAAGCCAGGGGTTGTGGGTTCTCTGAATTGGGATTTATTGCCCAACCTTCCTTTGAGGGGGCTAGAGACCAGGAAAGGCTAGGGTTGTTGCAGAAGAACATGTCCCTCAGTGGGTTGGGTGTCCCAGTTGCTGTAGCACCTGAGGTGTGGGGCCTCAGATCTGCATGCTTTTCTTATCTGATTCCTAGGGGTTTAAGGGAAAATTACATAGCTGCCCAGAGGGAGTGTTATTTATGCAGAACTCTAGTGTAAAGGAAGGATCAGGCTGTTTGTATGTAGTGTGTTATTATAACCCCTTGGCCCTTTGGGAAATTCTTCATGGGTGCCTTTCCTCGTTAACTGGACTTTTCCATTGTGCCTTTGTTATTGTGGTAAACACTGAGGTCCTGCCTAAAATTTGGCCTAGTTCCCAGACTGCACAGCAGCATGAACATGGTCTGATTTTTAGTCCTAATGAACAAAGTGGCTCATCTGCTCTAAGTTGTTCAAAGACTCCCTTGTCATTTGGGAAATGAACTTGAGCAAGCCAGCCCCCACATCAACTCAAAGAAATGCCTGCTCTGCTCATACTGGGTCTCTGAAGCCCAGAGTGAGATGAGCCAGTAGCCAAAGCTGAGGGCCTACTCCCCAGGAGACACTGGGTTTAAAAAGAGGAGGCATAGATAATCTCTGGAAAAGCAGAAATGGGAGGCAAACAAACCTTTAGGAATACCTCATGACATCCTCACTGAAATACAATCTTTGCTTCATATTCTTTCCTCTCTTGTAATGCGTTCCTCTTATCTCTCTAGAGAAGGCATCTTCTAGGCCTCTCCCTCTCTCTATATAATTTTAAGGATATTTTCAGTTAATTTTCTTGTGTCACACTAAAAAGTTAACATTTCGTTCAGTGCTATCTGAAAAGTATGTGTCTAAACACCCTGGAGAAAAAAAATATTAGCGTGATGAAATTAATCTCAGAGGGAAATTTAATTTGCTCCCCTGGTAGTTGTCCAAAATTAGTTCTTTGTAGATAAATTACTATTCATGGGCCATTTACTAGCTCTAGAACAGTTTTTCAAGCACTGGAACACTAAATTAAAGCCTGAGGGTGGAAAAGAGAGCAAAGTTTGTGACAATGTCAGGCAGATTTTCTTTGAAGGGAAACAGAGGCCTGAGAGCTTTCCTGGTCCCTGTCTCTGTTTCCGGGGTATGGTGGGAAATGGGCTCTCTGGACAAACTAGGCAGTCTGCTCCCTAGATGGAAAGGGCTGAAGTTACTGTTCTTGCTGAATGAATTAATGCAAGCCAGTCTCTGTGCTTCAGTTCAGAGAGGTTCTGTTCCTCACCCGGTGAAGGATGTCCCGTGAGGTCATTGAGTCTGTTAATCAAGAGTCAGTCTACAGAATCCTAGTTTCTGATTCAATTCCCAGGAAACAACATTTGGGAGAACACAGAATTCTTCGAGATACTGCTTTAACAGGCAACCCACAACTGCTCTAAATATGAGTTTCCTGATGTATAAAATGTTGCTGAAATAGTACAGCTCATTGGATTATTTTGAGGACTACCTTGAGATGACGTATGTACTGTGCTCAGTGTGGGGCTTGGCATAGGAAAGGGACGATATCTGTTAGCTGTTGTTACTGTATGACAGAGGGAAGCCATAGAGAGTCATACGTTCTCTATTTTGTGACCAAGTCTTGGTGACACATGGATTATATGCCTTTCCTTTGACTGTAACAATGTTTAGTGTGGGGTCTTCAAAGTTTTTGAGCTTGTTAACTATTTGTAAAAATAAAGTAAGTCTCTCTCTCTATACCCACACACACATACACACACAAAGTCTTTTTTACTTTTTATTTTTTCCTATCAGATTGTCTTTATGTATATACTATACATGATACGTACACACATATCTATATATGTGGCTTTACTATTGTTAATATATATTGTATAAAATGTTTATATAGATAATGTATATATTATACTGTATAATATATGCATGCATTCATTTATTGTATAATAAATGTATTATGTTGCCTTGACTATATATATGTATACATACACACACAAATGTTGACTATAGTATATTAAACATTAGTAACTTTGACTTTGAAAATTCTGGATAAAATATACATAGAAGCATCCTTTGGGGAGCAGGTATCTCCAATATTTTCATTGGATAGGATGATCTTGAAGCTGCATTAAGCAATTAGCTTTCCTAAGGGAGTCTTGGCAGGCAAGGTGGTCTATGCTATTGTTCACTTTTTCTTCTTAGCATCGATCACCTTCTTAAATTGTGTCATCAGTCTAAAATTGTATTGTCTACTTCTTTCTTCTCTCTTCATAACTAAAATGTAAATTTGCTCTATAAGGGTAGGGGCTTTGCTCCTCATGCAATAAAATAGTACCAGACACAAAGAAGTCCCTTGACAAAGAGTAGTTGAATGAATGGATGAGTTTTGGAAAGAGTGTGGCCTGTACTTTTTCCCTCCTCTTAACTGTTTTTTGCTTACAGCAGGGAGACCAGGCTCAGGACAATGTTAAGATGCTGCTGCTGCTGGTGGTGATGATGAGGAGGAGATTGTAGTCAACATTTATTGCCAGCTCTCTGTAAAGCCTTTACTGTGGTTGACCTTTTCTCAGCTGTGGTCATCATCCATCATCAGAGCCTCTGAATGCTGTGGGCTCTGCAATAGGCTGAATAGTATTCCATGGTATACATATACCACAGTTAATTAATCCATTCATGTGTTGAAAGGGTATTTGGGTTTTTTCCACATCTTTGCAATTGTGAATTGGGCTGCTGTAACCATTTGAGTGCAAATGTCCTTATGGTAAAATGAATTTTTTTTCCTTTTGGGTAGATACCTAGTAAGGGACTATAGGATCAAATGAAAGGTCTACTTTTAATGTTTGAGGACTCTCCGTACTTCTTTTCATAAAGGCTGAACTAATTTGCAGTCCCATCAACAGTGTGTGAGTGTTTCCTCTGCACTCAAACCAGCATCTGTTGCTTTGGGACCTTGTAATGTGGGCCATTCTCACTGGGGTTAGATTATATTTAAAGGTGGTTTTGATTTGCACTTCTCTGATAATTAGAGATGATGAGCATTTCCACTTAGAACTGAACCAGACAAAGATGCCCACTATTGCCATTGCTCTTTAGCATAGTGCTAGAAATGCTAGCCAATGCAAATCAGGGAAGAGAAGGATATCAGGGGTATCCAAATGGGGACAGAGGGAGTCACACTGTCACTCTTTGCTGATATGATCATATACTTAGAAAATCCCAAGGATTCAACCTGAAACTCCTAGAAGTGATCAAGAAATATAGCAATGTCTCAAAGATATAAAATCAATGTTCAGGCTCGGCGCCTGTGGCTCAACAGGCTAAGGCACCAGCCACGTATACCTGAGCTGGCGGGTTTGAATCCAGCCTGGGCCAGCCAAACAACAATGACGACTGCAACCAAAAAAAAAAAAAAAATAGCCGGGTGTTGTAGTGGGCGCCTGTAGTCCCAGCTACTTGGGAGGCAGAGGCAAGAGACTCGCTTGAGCCCAGGAATTGGAGGTTGCTGTGAGCTGTGATGCCATGGCATTCTATCCAGGGTGACAGCTTGAGGTTCTGTCTCAAAAAAAAAAAAAAAAGAAAAGAAAAAAAATAAAATCAATGTTCACAAATCAGTAGCCTTCATATACAACAGCAGCAGGCAAGCAGAAATCAAATCCAAGATATATTACTCTGGGTGGCACCTGTGGCTCAAAGGAGTAGGGCACTGAACCCATATGCCGGAGGTGGTGGGTTCAAACCCGGCCCCAGCCAGAAACTGAAAAAAAAAAAAAGATCTATTACCCTCACAGTAGTAGCAAAGAAAAAGAAATACTTTGGAATATACTTAAGAAGGATGTAAAGGATCTGTACAGAGAGAATTATGAAATACTGAGAGAAGAAATAATATAAGATGATAACAGATGGAAGAACATACCA
>CAUYON010192530.1:0-10855 GCA_963573935.1 Arctocebus calabarensis
TTTTTTTTTTTTTTTTTTTTTTGAGACAGAGCCTCAAGCTGTCGCCCTGGGTAGAGTGCCGCGGCATCACAGCTCACAACAACCTCCAATTCCTGGGCTCAAGCGAGTCTCTTGCCTCCGCCTCCCAAGTAGCTGGGACTAGAGGCACCCACCACAATGCCTGGCCATTTTTTGGTTGCAGCCTTCATTGTTGTTTGGCGGGCCCGGGTTGGATTCGAACCTGCCAGCTCAGGTACACGTGGCTGGCACCTTAGCCTATTAAGCCACAGGCGCTGAGCCCCTACCCACTTCTTGACATATCTTCTCCTTGACCCTCTCTACAGAGTTAAGCCAAGTGGTATCCTCTGAGATTGAGTCAAGGGCCTGGGATGGTCAAATCCATAAGAGTTGATCTGAGGAGTTATGTTTTAGGGCTGATAAACAGTAAACACTCAGTAAATATTAGACATTATTGCTATCATTATCATTATTACCCTCAAGTCTCTCAAGGAAAACTCCTATTCATCCTTCAAAACCCCATTTAGTTTCATTGCCCATTTTGCACAGATTGAGCTCTCAAAATCAGAAAGCTGTGATTTTGTGATCATTTGATGAGTTCCAAAATTGAGGCCCTTCAAGCAGCCAGGCCACCCATGAGGTCCCTCAGCATCCAGCTCTGTTTTTTCTCTGCCTGACCAGTTCCTGGACATGGGCCTCAAGCCCTGCCAGTCCGGCTGAGGAGTGTGCAGACGCAGGCAGTGTCAATTCGAATCCATCGCCAGCCCACACGGCCCTGGGCATCAGTGGTCAATGCCCGTACATAGGACTGCTT
This sequence comes from Arctocebus calabarensis, assembly GCA_963573935.1. Lineage (NCBI taxonomy): Eukaryota > Metazoa > Chordata > Mammalia > Primates > Lorisidae > Arctocebus > Arctocebus calabarensis. The sequence goes on from CAUYON010192530.1 coordinate 812, forward strand.
GGCCTTGCACTCAGATACCCAGTGTCTTCGGTCCACACCCCGGCAACCCCCACCACCCCCACCAGGGCCATCTTCCCCAGTGCTATCAGCCTTGCAGCGGGTCTCAAAGAAGTACTGGCGGAGGGGACTGCCACCAGCTGCAGGCACCTCGCCCAGCACTTCCACCTCACGCCCACGCAAGTCCACAGCTGTCCGCCGATCTGTCACCCAGCCACTGACTGCATCACACACGGCCAGTTCACCCCGGCGACTTGCTGGTGCTGTCTCGCTCACCCCACGTCGACTACGGTTGGCCGGGATGCCTGCTGGCTCCCCAAAGGCCCCAGCCTCCAGCAGGAAGAGCAGAGGGGGCCCAGCAGGGGCACCCCTGGACAGGGCTACTCGGGGGGACAGGAGGTCCCACTCAGGCGCTGGAAAAGGGGGCAGTGGTGAAGGTGGGGGGTGGGGCTCCATTGGAACACTGGGGAGGAGGAAAAGGAGGAGGATGGGGAGGGAGCATGAGGGGAGGAAAAGCATCTCTCGAAGAACCTGGAGACAGAGAAGGAGGTCCGGGTTAGAGAAGAGGATAAAAATTTAAGGGGAGACAGAAGTTGGGAACCCCAGGAGAGGCCTGGTGCCAGAACTGTGCTGGGGAAAGCCCTTGTTCTAGAACCTTGGGGGACCCTATACACTAAGACTTAAATAATGCCCAACTTCTAGATTAATAATAATTATTCAACTACTATAACTTAATAGCCATCAAAGAGGAAATATGTGGGACTCAGAGATGTCAATGACCTGGACCAGCTTACATAGCCAGCAAATGCAGAGAACTGGTCTAGGTGACTCCACTCTGCCATCCCGCCTCTACAACCATAGCAACCCTATGAGGACATTCCAAAAAAAAAATTTTTTTTTTGTTTTTGCAGTTTTGGCCAGGGCTGAGTTTGAATCTTCCACGTCCGGCATATAGGACCGGGGCCCTACTCCTTTGAGCCACAGGCGCCACCCCAAAAATTTTTTTTAAGAGAGGGGGTCTTTATATAGCCCAGGTTGGCCTTGCACTCCTAGGCTCAGGCGATCCTGCCTCAGCCTCCCAAGTAGCTGGGACCACAGGTATGTGCCACCATACCCACCAACTTTTCAAATTTTTGAGAAAGGCCATGATTTGGAATTCTAGGGAAATGTAAATTCAGCTCACAACTGCCACTAGCAAGGCGAGACACTTCCCCTCTCAGGCCAGGCTTCATTTTCCCTGTGTGTGAAATTAATCTGGGCCTGGGAGAGGGTGGTGGGGGTGTGGATACTATAGTTTGTCCGCAACATTTTGGAAGGCTATGGTTCTGGAAAAGGGAAACATGGAGAGGACTAGGAAGCAACAGAGCGGTTATCTGACCTGTCAGCACCTCCTCCACCTCCCACCTCCGGGGCTTGGGGCCCCCAGGTTCTGGGGGGCCCTTGTGGAGGACACAGGTGGCTCCCTCCTTCCTGACATCTCAAGAGAGGGAGAGGACAACCACCTAGGGAAAGAAGACAAAGACCAGGTTATCTAGGAAGTGGGGCAGGGGGCCTGAATCCCAGAACCCCCCTTTACCAGAGTTCCTCTGAAAGCGTAGGGTACCAAGAGTCAAGGCCCCGCCTCCTCCCAGAGGCCCCCTTTCTGCCCAGGTGATAGCTCTCTGCGGGGATGGGAAGCAGATGGGGGGCGGAGACTGGAGGGAAGAGGCATTGGATGAAGGAAGCTGGGAAAAATTACATCCCCTTCGGCCCATTCATCCCAGACGGGGCGGGGACAGAACTGGCCTGGACACCCGGGTCCCAGAGGGCCCACACTCAAGGAGCCTTAGGTCCCCAAAGCTGTTTGCTGGAATGTTCCCTCCTCGCAGGACAGGCCAGGGCCCGCCCAAGACTTCGACTGCACATACCTGGAGCAGCTGCCTGCTCTGGCTCAGAGATGGGGAATGAGAAGAGTAGGAGTGAAGAGGAGCGCAGGTTGACCAGACCAAGACCAGCAGTGAGGGTCCCCAGCTGCCTTTTCCCTCAGACCCAGGAGTCCTGGCCCTCAGCGCCTTCCTGTCTCAGACCCAGGGGTCCCAGCTCCCAGTGTCTCCCCCCCTGGTATTCAGAAATGCGGACTCCCAGACCGTCGTTCCCCCATAAGATTTGGGCTGAGGGTCCAGACTCCTGAGACCCCTCTGGAGGGAATCGGCTGCTTATCTGGGACATTTCCCTCCTGCCTCAGTTTCCTCCGCCAAGCCCCGCCCCTATAAGCCCCGCCCCCTCCCTCCCTACCCGGGGGCAGGGCGACTGGGACGCCGAAATCCCGGGGGAGGAGGCGCGGCGCGGAAGCTCTTACCTGGGGCGCCCTCCTTGGCTCCCCCGGCTGCCCTTAGCGCGGCGGCAGCTTCTCCTCCCGCTGGCTGGCTACAGGGACGCCGCTGGCCTGCCGGCTCCTCGCTGTTCGCGCTCAGGAGGGCCCGGGTCGGGGGCGGGGCGGCGCCCAACGGCGGAGGAGGGGCCGGGGGATCCCGCCTTGCACAAGCGTGCGGAGACCTCCGTATCCCGGCCCGCCTCAGAGTCAAGAGTCCATGCCCCAATGCCTCCTCCCCATACCCAGGAGTCCGGGCCCATAGACCCTTCCCCCCTCAAACCCAGGAGTCCAGGCCCCCAGCCCCTCCTTCTCAGACCTAGGGGTCCAGGTCCCCAGCCCCCTCCTCTCAAACTCAGGGGTCCAGGTCCCCCAGGTCCCAACTGCCTTGGACCCAGGGGTCCGGGCCCCCAGGCACTTCTTCCTTTCCAGTCTTGTAGTCTGAGCGCGCAGCCCCCAGACCCCTCCTTTCGCAGTCTCAGGAGTGTGAACTTGAGATTCTTTTGCAGTATTTGCCAATTCCGTGTCAATCCTGGGGCAGATTCCCACCCTCTGCTCTCATCCCCACTTCCCAGGAGCTCCACGCCAGACATTAACCAGCTGGGCTTGGGCAGCAGCGATAAGACCCGAGGCCCCGGGAAGACAGTGGATGTGTAGGGCTCTCCCACATTATGCTCTCCCCTGGAATTTCCTGAGTGGGGACTAGGGAAAGGGTCTTGTCCTGAGCTCAGATAAGAGACATTAGAGGTATCATAGGACTCAGATATAGACAAATATGTTTAAGAACAAAATGACTTACTTAGAGAAAAACAGTGAATAGTGACAGATACGGAGAAGGCGCAGAAACGCAGAAAAGGGGAGAAAGACCAAGAAAAAGAGGGGACAAAAACCTAGGAGAGAAGGGGGCAGAAACCCAGAAGAAAAAGACAGAGACCAAGACGGAAGGTAGATACCCCAAGAGAAGGAGAGAGACCCCAGGAGGATGACAGAGGCCCAGAGAGAGACCCTAAGACAGACAGACATGAGATGGGAGTCGGAGGATCCAGGGACAGTCACATGGGCAACAGGGGCCCTCACCCTATCACATCTCTTGAGACTCAGCTCCCCTCCCCCTGAGCTATTTTCAGAAAGAAAATTGACACTGCCTGGGGGGTCATCCCAAATCCCTCCCTTAGCCTAAATATAGCATGGCAAGGGGACAGGAAGGGTGTCCCCGGATTAGGGTGTTCCCCTTTCTTCCCCATCCCAGCCAAGGCAACACAGAAGGTGGTTCCAGTTGTTTACTGGGGGTGGGGAAGGGCCACTTGTCAGACTTTGGGTGTCCATTTGGATCACCTCTCTGACTTCATCACACTTCCCCTGCCCCCATCCCTAAACACCCAGCAGGTCCCACCCCCTACAAGGAAGATTCTGTGTAACCCCATTCCCCAGTGGAGTAGTAGGGGTGGTTTTCAAATAAAAGTAAATGGGAAACAGCCTGTCCCTCTCTCTGGGTCTCTGTTCCCCTCTCTGGGTCTCTGACACCCTCTTTTTGGGTCCCGTTCTCTCTCTGGTTCTCTTCACCTCTTCTGGGGGTCTCCATCCCCATGCCAGACCTCCGCCCTTTTCTCTCTTGCCCTTGGGTTTCCTGTTTTTGCTTTATTTATTTATTTATTTAGAGACAGAGTCTCAAGCTGTCGCCCAGAGTAGAGAGTGCCATGGCGTCACAGCTTACAGCAACCTCAAACTCTTGAGCTCAAGTGATTCTCCAGCCTCAGCCTCCCAAGTAGCTGGGACTCTAGGCGCCGGCCATAATGCCCGGCTATTGTTTGGTTGCAGTTGTCATTGCTGTTTAGCCGGCCCCAGCTGGGCTCGAACCTGCCAGCCTCAGTGTATGTGGCCGGCGCCCTACTGACTGAGCTACAGGCACCACCCTGCTTTTGCCTTAGATCTCTGTTCTCTCTCCAGGTCTTAGTTCCTCTCCACTCCTCTCCTCCTCCTTGGGACTCTGTGCTGAGGTCCTCCAAGACTCTTCCTTGTTTCTTGTCACAGTGAGGAGATCTGTCTTTGTTTCTGTCCCTAAATGTGGCTTTCTCTCCATTTCAGAGAGAAGTGACTACTTAAACGTTACATTATTTTAACTTATCAAACTCTTCCCACAATCTGTACCTCTTCTCTCTAGTTGTATAAAAAGGGGCTTAGATTAAATCAGGGGTTTCCAAAGTGAACTCTTTAGATGCATTCTTCAGCCAGTTCCCCTCTGATACTTTACACTGGTACCTCTAAGGAAGATTTTATTTCACACACACCCCTCCCCAACAACCCCTGAAGGGTTTGTAGTTAAAAATAATAACAATAAGGCAGTGCCTGTGGCTCATTGAGTAGGGCACTGGCCCCATATACCAAAGGTAGCGGGTTCAAACCTGGCCTTGGTGGAACTGCAAAAAAACCCCAGAAAAATAGCTGGGCGTTGTGGTGGGCACCTGTAGTCCCAGCTACTCAGGAGGCTGAGGCAAGAGAATTGCCTAAGCCCAGGAGTTGGAGGTTGCTGTAGCTGTGTGATGCCACAGCACTCCACTCCACTGAGGCCAATAAAGTGAGACTCTGTCTCTACAAAATAATAATAATAATAATAATAACAACAACAACACTTTGTAAACCTCTGGATGGGTTTTAATAAATTAATACAAGTATTTTGATTGATGCCTGGCACATAGGAAGCCCTATATGTGTGCTGATGATAACCATCTTCCTCCTTCTCTTAATGCCCTTTAAGCTCTGAAAGACCTCTGAAAAATTTTGGCTCCATGACCTGGGTAACATGCTCCCATCTGAGCCTCAGTCTCCTCGTCTGTAGGCAATGAGGCTTCTGGACTTGGAAGGTCCCTTGTGCACCAGGAAACTAAAGGGGACATGTGGAGCAGGCAGCCTGTCACAGAATTGGCCCCCAGGGATGTGCTGTGTGACCTTGGGAGGCCACTCCCCTGCTCTGAGAGTCAGGTTTCTCCCCTGGAAAAAAGAGTGAGGCCTTCAGCCAGTCTGACAGCCTTCCTGAGTTGTGAGGAGGAGGGGTGATCAGCCTGATTTAGGAACTCTATGATTCTGTGGAATAGGGACTCTGTACCTTTTGCAGGTTGAGGTTGCTGACTATTTCTTTTTAATTTTTTTTTTCTTTTAGAGACAAGATCTCACTTGTCACATACGAGGAGTACAGTGGCTGATCATAGCTTACTGTAACCTCAAATTCCTAGGCTCAATGATCCTCCTGCTTCAGCCTCCCGAATAGCTGGGATTACAGACATGTACCGCCACACCTGGCTAATTTTTCTTATTTTGGGTACAAATGGGGTCTTGCTATGTTGCCCAGGCTGGTCTTGAACTCCTGGCCTCAAGTGATCCTCTCACCTCAGCCTCTCAAAGTACTGGCATTATAGACATGAGCCACTCCGCCCAGCTGGCAATGACTTTATCTGCCTTTTTCTTTTTTGGTTCCCTTTCTCTGAGACTTTATGTTCTGTCTCAAACAGAATACTAATACTGCTCTCTGGGTTTCTACCCCTCGTTCTTGGTTTGTTTCTCCTGTCATTCTGGATTTCTGTTTGCCCATCTCTCAAGATCTTTCCCCCACCCAGGTCTTTCCTTTCCCCTAAGTCTCTGTTCCTCTCAGAGTCTTTGTCTCCTCTTCTCTGGGTTTCTATCTTTTCCTCTCTCTGGGTCTCTATCCTTCCCTTGGTCTTTGTCCCACACCCTTTGGTTTCTGTTTCTCCATCATGTGTGGACAGAGTGCACTTTTCTCACCCTTCCCCCTTCCCTTTCCTTTGTGACTCTGACCTCCATGTCTGAGAGTAAAACTATAGGGGAGGATTGGGTAGGAGGGATTAGATGCCACAACAAAGTGGATGTAGGGCATACAGAAGGAGAGTCTATCTCTTTCTAGTTCACTCCAGTCACCTCTAGATGAACATTTGAACCTGTGGATACAGAATCCAGCGCCCTCATCCCTCCTACAGTGAGTAACACCAGGGAAGCCAGTTTGGTACATCTCCCAGAGTCTATATACCATTACACACTTGCTCCCTGATCCATAATTCTTCCCCAGTGCTTCTTCCTTGGGTCCTGGTGCTATCACTAAATGCAAAACAACCCAACATGGCCCTATGGAACTCATTCATACAGTCCAACTTAATCTGATGTTACTACAGGACACACAATGACACAACTCAATATAACTCAACTCAGCATGACCCTATGAGACTCAGACAGTCATACGACCCAACTCAACTGGCCTTACAAGACTCATGTTGTTATATAACTCAACATAGCTCAACTCAGTGTAGCCCTGAAAAGCTTACAACCACAAAACTCTAGACAACTCAACCCAACAGAACCTTATAAAACTCATTTGATCATCCATTCCAACCCAACTTAACCCAATGGGACCTAGAAAGCTCATATTCTATCAAATGACTATTCACATTTCTATATGAATCACAAATTCACAGAACCTAAAATAACACGGCCCCAGAAGAATCACAAAGCTCCACAATTTTGAATATGTCTCCATGAAACTCAACACCATGCATGACTGCACAATTGATCTCAACAATGCTATGGAGGATCATCTAATGTGACCCACCATGGCCCTAGGGGACTCAAAAACCACAGAATCCTGTACAATGCAGTTGGACAAGACTCACCCAGACTCACAACCCAACCTAATACCAGCCAAGGAAACTCACAAAATGATATGACCAAACCTATCTCAATACTACCCCAAAAGCCCCCATTAACTTTGCACAGTTCAATGCAAGATGAACCAATGGAGTCCTCCTCAACTCCAACACAACCCACTGCCATTTGCTGATACATAAGGAGGTACCCACAGGAGCTACTAAACCACACAACTCAAGACCCAGCAAGACTCAGTGTTCCCCTGTCCGTTACCACATAACCTAGTTCTTCCTAAACCCAATTCCCTCCCCCCAGCCTTGCCCTCCACCCTGCCTCCCTCCTTCCTTCCAAGGAGGTATGAGGTTCTGCAGACCTCAATTGTCCCTCACACTTCAGTGACCAGGTGTTTTGCAGGGGGGGCCCAGAGTGGAGGTGGTAGTTCAGGCATCTCTCCATCCACCAATCCCCCATTGGCTTTGCCCTCCAGTGTGCCACAGGGTTGTGTGTCCACATGACTGAACATCCCAGCCTCTTCGCCCTCTGTTTCCCGGTGGTAAAAGTAGCTGAAGTTGGAGACAATGACAGGCACTGGCAGGGAAATGGTCAGCACACCAGCGATGGCACACAGAGAGCCCACTATCTTGCCACCTACAGTGACAGGTGCCATGTCTCCATAGCCAACCGTGGTCATGGTGACCACTGCCCACCAGAAGGACTCGGGGATGCTGGTGAAATGAGAGTCCACTCGGTCAACTTCAGCAAAGTAGACTGCACTGGAAAAGAGAACCACACCAATGAAGAGGAAGAAGATGAGGAGGCCCAGCTCACGCATGGAGGCCCGAAGCGTCTGGCCCAAGATCTGTAGGCCTTTTGAGTGCCGGGACAGCTTGAAGATGCGGAAGACACGCACCAATCTGATGACCCGCAGGATGGCTAGTGACATGGCTGGCTGGCCCACCCCTCGCTGCCGGGCCAGCTCGGTGCCCAGTGCCACAAAGTAGGGAAGGATGGCCACAAAATCGATGAGGTTCATCACATTCTTGAAGAAGATCGCTTTGCTCGGGCAGGCCATGAGGCGCACCAGCAGCTCAAAGGAGAACCAACAGATGCACAGCGTCTCCACCATAAAGAACGGGTCACTGAAGGGCAAGCGGGGTGGATTTCCAGGTACAGGGCTGGAGCCATTCAGCCGAGAAGGGAACTGCAGGGAGGAAAGTGTTTAGGGAAGGCTTGGCCATGGCTGGGCCTTGGGGACAACCTTATTTACTGTTTAACTAGGCAACTTCTCTTTACAGTTGGGACAGCAGCCCAATGACCCAATGACCTGGTGGTCCTAGACTCTGTCCCAATGACAGAGGTGCCCCCAATGACCTGGTGGTCCTAGACTCTGTCCCAGGACCCCAGGGATCATCCCTGGAAGGCTGACTTTCTGGTTTCCTGACCCAGTGAGTGGCTGGAGAGGTAGTCCCTGCCCCTTCACTGGTGGGGACTCCTGAAATGGTGTTACAGTGGGATGAAATATCTTCACTTCTCCTCCAAAGTTCTGCCCCTAGAATTGATTTTCTACATGGGGAGGGTCCTCGCCCTGCCCACATTTCCTGGTGCTTAGCCTTTCCCTGCCCTCTTCAACTCCAGCCCCGACTGTGGCGGCCAAAACCCAGCTCCCTCCATTTGCTGTCCACAGCCTGACTTTTTAAGTGATGGACTCCTCCTACTCCAGCCCTCAGGCCCCAGCCCTCAGTTCGCCTTGGCTCTCACGTCCAACCCATCCTTTCCATTGGTCACTGCCAGTTGTACAGACCCCGGGTTCTTCAGGCTCTCTTTCACTCCCTCAGCTTCGATTTTTAATGTTCCCGTTCCTCCCGCCCCCTGCACTAAGGGCCCAGCCCTCTGCAGGACGGGTTTCTCACCTATGTCAACGACACCTTCTACTAGGATACTCAAGCCCCGCCCTCAGCCCAGCTTTAGCTACGCAGTCTCCAGGTCAGGCCTTGTTATTGGGGGACCTACCCCTTACAGCCCCTTGCCCCGCCTTATGATTGGCCGGATCCCATGGGCCCCGCCCACCACACCCAAGCCTCGCCCCTACACCCCATGCTCCACCCCTCACCGGGGCAGCGGCTGCCACTGCCGCGATCCCAGCATCGTCGCGATCGTCGCGGAAGTCAGGCAGCGTCTCGAGGCAGAAGACCACAATGGAGACTAGTATTACTAGCACAGAGACGACGGCGAGCACGCGCGCGGCCTGCGAGCTCTCGGGGAACTCGAAGAGCAGCCAGAGCTGGCGCGCGAAGGCGCGGCGGGGCAGGGGGCGCTCGGGTGGTATTGGACAGCCCTCGTCCTCGCGCAGGCGCGCCAGCGCCGCCGCACCCAGCCCGTAAAAGGCCACCTCGTCCAGGAAGATGTCGAGCGGCACGTGCGCCGGCCGCCGCAGCCGCCCGCCGGACTGGTAATAGTAGAGCACCGCGTCGAAGCTGGGACGGTGCCGGTCGAAGAAGTACTCGCGGCGCACTTCATCATAGAAGCGGCCGCGGCGTGCTGGGTCCCCGAGCAGCGTGTCCGGGAAGCGGCCCAGCGTGCGCGCACGGGTCTCGAAGCGCAGACCGGCCACGTTGAGTACGAGCCGTTCGCAGCAGCCGCACGGCGGTGGACACCGCGGCTCCATGGCGTGCGCAGCCCCGGCGACCCGGGAACGGGCGTGTGGCCCGGACGCCCGGACCGGTGCGGCCCCGCCTCGGCCGCCGCTGCCGCCGCCGCAGACCAAGCTTGGTGTCCGGTGTCGGCGCATAAAAATAGCCCAGCAGTCCGGCCAGGGCGCGGGGGAGGGGGCGCCGTGACCCCAGAGGGGCAGAGGGCTATCGGGCGCCCTCTGCCGGGGTCCCCGCCTTGCCCCCCAACCACCGCCGCGCTGCGCTTTCTCTGCGACTAATCAGCTTTCAGGTCCCCTTTCCCTATTTACCTCTGTTGTCCGGGATCTCTGCCCTGCATCTCTCCCAGTTTCTGTGTATGTTTGTGTGTCTCTCTTTTTTTGTAGAGACAGAGTCTCA
>CAUYON010192532.1:0-12452 GCA_963573935.1 Arctocebus calabarensis
ATAAATGGATGGGCTCGGCGGCTGTGGCTCAGCGGGCTAAGGCGCCAGCCACGTACACCTGAGCTGGTGGGTTCGAATCCAGCCCGGACCTGCCAAACAACAATGATGGCTGCAACCAAAAAAATGGCCAGGCGTTGTGGCGGGCGCCTGTGGTCCCAGCTACTTGGGAGGCAGAGGCAAGAGACTCGCTTGAGCCCAGGAATTGGAGGTTGTTGTGAGCTTTGATGCCACCGCACTCTATCCAGGGTGACAGCTTGAGGCTCTGTCTCAAAATAAATAAATAAATAAATAAATGGATGACGGTGTTTCTAAATAGTAAAGAGGATACTGCTAAAGATGAGAGTATAAAACAAAGAACCAAACACCTCAGGAGAATTGCTTGAACCCAGGATTTTTCAGTGAGCAAGGCTGACTCCATGGCACTCTAGACTGGGGAACAAAGTGAGGCTCAGTCTGAAAAAATCAATGACTGAAGTTGGAATCCTTTCTACCCATTACTAGCTATAAGAGACCCTGGGCCTCTTAATCTCTTAATAAGAGATTAAGTTAAGTAATCTTTCTGGGCCCTAGTTTTCACATGAGTTAAATGGAGATACTGTAAACTCAGAATTAGAGAGTGAGCTGGTGGTGAAGGAGGGCACAGAAAGACAGTGCATGGAGAAGCCCCTGGCACCCACCAACCACGAAGCTGGAGCCACGGCAGCCAATATGGCTACAGTTGTGTTAGCATTAAGTGGTACACTGAGGATGGAGTGGGCAAAGCTTGCTTTGAGACACCACCCCCCCCACCCCAGGGCAGAGTAGAAAGATGACTCCAAGTAAGAAAGATGCAGGATAACCAGGTTGCAAAAGGGCAAAAAAGTAGGTTCAGTGGGTAGCAATGAGGTTGCAAGGGTACAATATAATTGGCCTCCAAAGGTACCTTGGAAGATGGCAATTGTTCTCATTAAAGAAATAATTATAATATACCAACTTCTATGCTAACAACTTCTTACCACATGCTGTCAAAACCTAATGACTAACGAGAGAAGTTGAGAAATGAGAATGCCTGTCACAGACATTATTTGTCTTCTCTGTGTATAAAATGGGTCCAAAGAGTAGCTGCTTAGAATACTTTTCTCACAGTGCTGCTGGTACTAGTAGGAGACATGTATTGGTGGCCGGCACATGGCAAGGGTGGTACAGAGCACTTTCTCACTGAATCCTTAGAATAGTTATTCAGATTCTAGCAGAGACACTAAGTAGCAGAACTAAATTAGAAGACGGCCTCACCTCCTGTAAAGAAAGCACACGATCTGGACTAAATAGTTACTGCTTTCAAATGGGATGTCTTTGGGAAAAGATCTTTAGAAAAAGTATGGAATCACCAAGCAAAGAGCACCAAGTTCCCATCAACGGCAGAGATGCACCACTTCATCCATCAACGTGTGGTCTGCCCGCATTCCCCTCACCCTGCCTTTGGAATTCCTCCTTTGCTGCCAGGTTAGTTTACCCGCAGCTAGTGAGACAGGTAGAAGAAAGGCTGGATTTCTAAGCTGAATACCATAAATACACAAAACTAGATAGCACTAGATTGTTTATTGCAGCTCAATTTACAATCACCACAATGTGGAAACAACCTGAATGCCCATCAACTCAGGAATGTTTTAAAAAGGTTCATGCAGTTAATGTGCCGAAAGCAACTGGCACCAACCCTAGCCCTAAGTATATTCTATGCTAATTTTCCTCAAATTGGAGTCTGAAAGGGATTTTTAGGGACAATAAGAATTTAACACATTAAAAAAAATAATTTTTTTTGCTATTTTATTGATAGTCTTCAAAAAACCAGTAACTTATGTGATTAGTATCCTTTAATCTGAGACTGCCCTATGATTTCAGTGCCGTATTTCCTATGTACTAATAATCAAGGTGACTAAGTATTACTTCTTCAACTACTTTAAGTCCTAAGATACACCAATGAAGTGAGGAGCAAAGGATATCACAGAGCACTGTGGAACCATCACTAAAGGGTTTTTTGTTTGTTTGTTTGTTTGTTTTTAAACCAGAAAAGTTACCAGAAGGGTTGGGTGCCGCAGTTGCTACCTATAATCACAGGTACTTGGGAGGCTGACACAGGAGGGCTGCTTGAGGCCAGGAGTTTGAGACTAGCCAGGATAGCCAAGAGAGACGCCCAGCTCTACAAAAACTGGTCTACTGCGTGTGGTGGTGCACGCCTATGGCCCCAGCTACTTGGGAGGCTGAGGCAGGATGATCATTTGAACCCAGGAGTTGGAGGTTGTAGTGAGCTAGATGACCCCATTGCATTCTAGCCTGGGTAACAGAATGAACTTGTCTCAAAAAATTATTTTAAATAAAAAATAAATACAAAAGTAGCCAGGCATAGTGGCACACACCTATAGTTCCAACTAATTGAGAGGTTGAGGCAGGAGGACTGCTTGAGGCTAGACATTTGAAGAAAGAAAAATTACAGGAGATTTGAACTTCATATTGCAAACTATGCCAACTCAAAAGACAATGAAGGTGGTCAACAGCATATTCACATAGTGAAGAGTGCCTTCTGTAAGGCACCATCATTGATATACAATATTAAATTGACACTGTTATTTTACATTTAGTGTTTTTGCTATTATGTTGTATTTGTTTTTGTTAAATGTTAGTGGTAAAACCATCAAACTCAGAAGTTTATATCTCACTTTCTTCTTTGCACATGAATTATAGTGAGACCCTATCTTTAAAAAAACCCCAAAAATAGCATTAAGATAAAAATTATTTATTTATTTTTTTTTTGAGACAGAGCCTCAAGCTGTCACCCTGGATAGAGTGCATGGCATCACAGCTCATTACTCCAATTCCTGGGCTCAAACGAGTCTCCTGCCTCTGCCTCCCAAGTAGCTGGGACTACAGGTGCCCACCACAACGCCCGGCCATTTTTTGGTTGCAGCCGTCATTGTTGTTTGGCAGGCCTGGGATGGATTCGAACCCGCCTGCTCAGGTGTACGTGGCTGGCGCCTTAGCCCGTTGAGCCACAGGTGCCGAGCCAAGATAAAATTTATTTAAGTCAACATTGAGGATATAAAATTGTGTTCCTTTGTTTTCTGTTGTATTTTTTTTCTTTGTTTTATTAAAAAAAAAAAATAGGTTCATACTCTGTCACCCTGGCAGGAGCACAGTGGTCCAATCACGGCTCACTGTATCCTGACCGCCTACACTACTCCTACCTCAGCCTCGGGAGTAGCTGGGACTGCAAGAGGTGCTTGCCCAGCTAGTTTCTAATCTTTCTGTAGGATGAGGCTTCTTCATATGGCCCAGGCTGGTCTTGAACTCCGTGCTCAGTGATTCCCCCTGCCTCAGCCTCCTGAAGTGGTGCTGACACATGAGCCACCCTGCCTGGTGCCAAGTTTTTCTTTTAGATTAGTTCATACATTTTTCATATCTGAGGAACAGCTCTACATGTAAAGACTCAAATTACAAATTACTACACTGCTTGCTTTAGGAGGCGCAGAAACCAGTGAGTCAAGTCCACGCGTAGCTCCACGTAGAACAACTGTAGGGCTCCACGAAGAGCAAGTAGTTGGCAAAGTACTGTGTGTGCCACAAGAGCTCAAAACTGAGAGAGAAGGTCCATGTGGGAACAACCAAGTGACGCTTTTTACTTTCAGCAGTCAAGGAGACTTTTGAAATTCAGATGAAAGCTCTAGAAAAGACACACACACACCACACACATTTATATACAATTTGGGGGTAATTCATAGACTCCAGAAAGCTGTCCATGGATCTCAGGATGAGAACACCCAAATGAGAGAAGATGGCTAGTTAAAAAGAGGTGAGTTATTTTATTTAATTAATAAGTAGAAATGAGATGATAACAAGCATCCAAGAGAAAAGTAAGTTGGAACCAAAAAGTTGAAAGAATGAGGAACCATTACTAACAGGTTCGGCTGATGAAAGCTTCAATATGTACATGTACAATTCCAAATCTCATGATCTTCCTTTCAGTGAATCAAATTACGAAAATACCCGTTGTCATTGAAATATTTGTATTTATCAGAATTCTTTCTACCTAATAGGGGTTTATAAGCACAATTTAGGTACAGAGAGTTACCAGAAATGAAAGTACTTAGTTTAACTCCAATTTAGAGACATGGACAGGTGATTAAGTGTAGTAAGAAATGATAAAACTCCAGAAATGCAAAAGGTCAGGCATATTAGGTCTTGAAAAACCAACAGGTCTCTGACATGCAGTGCTTTGCCAACTACTTGTTCTTCTAGTACTGGGAAGTACTGGAAATCCACGGGTTTCAGAATGATTCTTATTTAGGGAAAAATTAAAGGATATAACTATGAGGAAATTAGAAGTAATTATGAAAAGCTACATTTCACAATGTTGCTAAAGACTGGTTGCTAAAGAACAAGTCACTAAATCATACTTTGAAAGCTCAAACACAATGTTTTCGTTGACATTTATTTTCACCACGTGCAGACTTTGGACAAATGAAAGGACTTACTTGCTAAATTTCATGGTTTGCCACAGGAAAAATATCAAATCTCACTTTCAAACATTAATACAAAAATCATACTAAAAATTGTGCAAATTTTTTACATAGCGTAAGTAGATATCAAAGATTTTAGACATGGTTGAGGAGCAGAACTAACCCTCAACCCAGGACTCCCGCATAGCTGATGACCAAGCCCAACACGGAGAAAACCTTCATCGCTTACGCAGTTTACCCTGCAGCTTTTAGACCCCGGTCCCGTCACTGAAGGTCTTGAATAAGAACCGGCCATGCAGGGAATTGAGTTCTAAGCATTAGCACAATTTCAATGCAGGTTTATTTCATCTCCTTTTTTTCTCTGCTTTTTCCCTTTTATTTTCATCAGAAAACAAACTGTGCTATTTCTTGAAATACACACTCTGTGGGGTGGCTTCCAGATCTCAGTCACCTTCACTTCTGAAATAACTCTCTCCAGCTAAAACAAAATACTGAAACTCAAGTCTTCTATGGAAAAGGCATCTTACAATGTCACTATTTGAGTAAGCGAACTAGAGGATAGAGCAAAACATTCATTTCTAGGACTGCGCCCCTCTGTCCATGTCCAGAAATTCCCAGTGGAGAGACAACCTCACATTAACTGATGAGTTTTGGGCATCTTTCTGATGAAGGTGACAGAGGTTTTTCTTATGGAGACTTTTCACCTACTCATCTCCAGAAATCTCTCAAATAATTCAAATTGTAGCTTGACAAACAGATTTAGGTATAAAAAGTATGAATTGGTTAAGGTTTTATGTGTAGCAATTCAGAAGGGACAGTTTACTGAAGGAAGTCAGTGGCTAATAATGCTATCTTCTGACCTTCCCTTCCCCAGCCCTGAAAGAAATGCTAGATACCAATCCTGCTTTACATTATTCCCAAACTTCCCTGAACATGGCTTCTGGGCTCATTCCATGTGCTTTGAAAACTTTGGTGAGACCATCCAACTGGATCAGCAGGTGTCAGTATTCCCATTCTGGTTGTAAGTTCAGTGTGAAACTATTGCAGTCCTGCATTTGGGAAATTACAGGCTATCCCTCTTTTTACAGTGTCCTTAACATATACGTGGCTTTCAGGCAGCAATACTGTCTTTAATATGATCTGAGGCCAGGAATAGTATGAATACATAAACCCAAATAATGTCCACTCTTTCTAGATTGCACAGACTAACTAGAAGCTGATAAATTCAATATAATATCAAGCCCGAACTTATTTAATTAACTGACAAAGACGATAAAAGCTATGTGGGTTTTTTTTTTTTTTTTTTTTGAGACAGAGCCTCAAGCTGTCACCCTGGATAGATTGCTGTGGCATCACAGCTCACAGCAACCTCCAATTCCTGCGCTCAAGCGAGTCTCCTGCCTTCGCCTCCCAAGTAGCTGGGACTACAGGCACCTGCCACAATGCCCAGCCATTTTTTGGTTGCAGCTGTCATTGTTGTTTGGTGGGCCAGGGCTGGATTCGAACCTGCCAGCTCAGGTGTACATGGCTGCCGCCTTAGCCCCGTTGAGCCACAGGCACCGAGCCAAGCAATGTGTTAAGAAAACTGTTTGACTCAAGAGTTAGCTAGACTCCCATTTATCAACCACACTTTAATACCCCCCTCAAAAAAAAAAAGACAAAGTAGATATTTAATAAGCAGTGCAAACTTACTCTCCCACCACACCACAAAGGATTAGATTCTTGATAAGTACCAGGAAAGGCGAACTCGCCACTGGTAAAGTTAATAGTTTGGGGAGAAATAATAAGAACTTAAGTTAGAAATAAACCTCGAAAGGTTTATATAGATATTTTAAATTTCATATAATAGGGACAAACACATTCAGGGAGAAAATATGACTTTTTTATACTTTAAGTACAAATGGACAATGTTAATTGTCTTATAGGTTCTCATAGTAGAAGTTACTGCTTAGGGTATTACATCATTGTGACTCTGAATAAGACATTTAGAAACTGACCTTGCCTTATTATAGATACAATAAGTTCTGAGAAGCTATGTTTCCCCTAACTGTGGTTCTCCTTGAAAACATTCAACTCTAGGGGTTGGCTGTGAATCCAAAGATGCAGAGAAACATGCATAAGTCCAGAGAAATAAAGAAGCCTGAGACTCGGAGTAACCTGTGTCTACCCTCACAGCTGTGTGGACGGAGTGCCCTCCACCAGGCCGAGTGTACAGCCTCAGGACTGCCACGACACTCTTATACATCTCTGCTTCTTCTACCACACACATCACCACTGTGCAATCCTGACACAGACGTGCCCATCCTTGTGGACCCCCAGTGGTTCTCAATCTTCCTAATGCCACAACCCTTTAACACAGTTCCCCTGTTGCTGCACTACATGATACCAGAAAATTCCTCAGTTGTGAAAAGACAGTGACCCCAGATAGAACTGTAGAAAGGCAGTTCTCTACACTCGTGCTTTGTGCATTCTGGAAAACATGCCAAAGAGTCAGATACATATTGTTAGAGAATTTTTTCTAATTATTCCTCACTTACAGTCCTCTTTGATAAACTGCCAATCCGTCTACATCCTTTAATTCTGTTCTTTTTATTCACACACACCATTGCCCTAACTACAATGCATGCTTGATTGAAGCTAAAGTTACTGCGTTTTGGAAAGTCAAATAATTTAGTCCTAGTGTCAGCTGTATTAAGTTTATGGAAACTATACTTTTTTTTTTGGGGGGGGGGCAGTTTTTGGCCGGGGCCAGGTTTGAACCCACCACCTCTGGTGTATGAGGCCGGCGCCCTACTCCTTTGAACCACAGGTGCCGCCCAGAAACTATACTTCTTAACTGGTATCAGCACATTTGTTTGTTTTCTATCTACTCTCTGGAAAAACAGTAAAAAGTGATAAAGACTGCTCTAAACAGTGTTTTACTGCCAAGATGCTGCTGCCGCTCAACTAAAAATGTTAACTGGCAGAAAATAGTGAGAGCCAACACCGTTTATGGCTGTGGTTCTCAACCTGTGGATTGCAACCCTTTTGGACTGTATTAAAGGTTCACATCACTAGGAAGGTTGAGAACCACTGATCCATGGTATTAAGAAGTAGAGTTTTGATGAAATAAGGGAGTAGTTCAAAAGGAGAAGGGTCTGAGTCTTCTCTTCCAGCTCACATTAAAAAACACCTTGGGCAGCTGGGCGTTGTGGTGGACACCTGTAGTCCCAGCTACTCGGGAGGCTGAGGCAAGAGAATTGCCTAAGCCCAAAAGCTGGAAGTTGCTGTGAGCTGTGACACCATGGTACTCTACTGAGGGCAACAATGTAAGACTCTGTCTCTAAAACAAAAAAATGCCTTAGGGAAAACACACACGGTACACAGCAGACCAGTTCCTCATCAGGTCTTAGGAAGCAATTCTCCATTCCCCTTGGACAAGCCTTTCCTTTTCAATAAACTGTCCTCCACAGGTCAGTGACTGGGGTTCCTATGGAAGGGTCTCTGTATGGGAAATACAGATAAATGGTAACCCAAATAAGTGACCTAAGCCAAATAGTTTACTGCTTTCTTATATCAAAGAGATTCAGAAGCTAGGCTGGGTTGGGTGGCTACCAAATCCTCAGACTCAAGGTCCTTCCACCTCTCAGTCCCTTCTTCCCTCGGGGGTCCAGTCTCCATTCATGTTCACTTCATGAAAAAACATGCTGTTGCAGCTCCAGCCAACACGAATGCATTCGACACAGCAAGGACAAAGCAGGAAAAACAAGAAAGATCCCCACCAGCAAGCTGTCGATCCCTTGAACAACTTCTGCTTATATCTCATCAGCCAGAATGCAGTATCACAGCTGCTATATCTCTGGGAAAGAGGGGAGCTGGTATACACACACACATATATGTATATATACACACATATGTACATGTGTACTTATGAACATATAGGTACACATGTGTATATATGTATATACGGGGTGGCCATAAAGTTCACGTGCAATTTAAAATGACACACAAAGTTTATGGCCACCCTGTGTGTGTATAATAGTGTGTATATATATAGTAGTATGTACATATATATATATACATATGTGCACACACACACACACACGTATGTGTATATATATATATATTTTTTTTTTGAGACAGTGTCTTAAGCTGTTGCCCTGGGTAGAGTGCTCTGATGTCACAGCTAACAGCAACCTCCAATTCTTAGGCTCAAGCAGTCCTTTGCCTTAGTTTTTCTATTTTTAGTAGAGACAGGGTCTCATTTTTGCTCAATCTTGTCTCAAACTCATGAGCTCAAGCAATCCACCCGTCTTGGACTCCCAGAGTGCAAGAATTACAGGTGTGAGCCACTGTACCTGGCCAAGAGAGAGTCTTATAACTTAATACATTACCACCCTGATCTAAAAAAAAAAAAAAAAAGTTTTATCATAGCGGCAAAAGGGAAGCATGGTTTGATAGTTAATGTTTGGTGCCAGTATTATGGAATTAAGGAACACCTAGAGAACAGGGTCGGGGCATGTCTGCAGACTTCTGGACGTTTCCAGGAGGAACAGGCATGTGAGCTGGTGGACTCAGTGCGGAAGATCTGCTCTCAGTGTGGTGGGCACCAGACAGCAGCGAGAGCGCAAACAGAACAAAAAAGGCATTGGAAAGATTTCCCCTCTCTTTCCTAGAGTTGGGCACTGATCGTCTCTTGACCTTGGACATCAGAACTCCAGGATTTCAGGTCTTTGGACTTTAGGACTTATATCAGGAGCCCCTGGGTTCTCAGGCTTTGGTGTCAGATGAGAATTACACCATCGGCCTCCCTGGTTGAGGCCTTTGGACATAGACGAAGGCACACTACTGGCATCCAGCAGTCTCCAGCATGCAGGTGGCCTACTGTGGGACTTGCCGGCCTCCATATCACATGCATCGATTTCCCTAATAAATCCCCTCCCATCCGTCCATCCCTCATTGGTTCTGTCTCTTTGGAGAAACCAGCTATACACACAGACACTGGGTATACAGCGGATGGCTGCAGGTCACTCGGCTGGTTGTAGTTCTGGACCAGTTTACAGTCTCTGTCACCTCAAGGGAATCCCTGAGGCACTTAGAGGTACAGACTCCTTCACCAAAGTCACACCACTGCTGAGGGGGTCGATGGCCTCTCGTAGACAGAGCACACATGCTCAGTGTCCCCCTGCGTCATTCACGAAGCACCCAATGGAGGAGAAGAGTTCATGTCGTCATCACCTCTAGTCCTGGCTAACTCCACTTCCCCAACATGCAAGGCTGCTCTGAAGTCATGTCTGTAAGTTTAAGAATCCAGACCACATTCTGGGAGAAACAATCTTATAAACAGAGGGGAGGCTTCCAGGCTTACCCACAAAGTCCTATTTAACGGAAATGTGCACAAATAATATTAATTTGCCATCATCTAAAGTGGAATCAATTGGATTTCTATAGATTAGTCTCTGCTCTAATGAGGTGAAGTCAAGGGCCTGGAAAGAAGCAAGAAATACAGTAAGCGCAGAGCAATTCACACTTCCTCCAAGCTTTGATCGCTGGCAGATGCACCTTTCAACCGTCTGCTCCTTACAAGCCCTATGTTTTCCCATAGTCCCTTCATGCCCCAAACTTGTTGAAGTCCTAACCCTTGGTCCTTTTAAATTCAACCTTACTTAGAAATTGGGTCTTTGCAGATGATCAAGTTAAGATGGAGTAATTAGGCTGGGTGTGATGGTTTACACCTATAATCCTATCAATCTGGGAGGCTGAGATGGGTGGATCACTTGAACTCAGGAGTTCAAGACCAGCCTGAACAACACTGAGACCCAGTCTCTACTAAAGTGGAAAAAATAGCAGGACACCCGTACTGCCAGCTCCTCGAGAGGCTGAGGCAAGAGGATCATTTGAACTTCAACCAGGGGTTTGAAATGATGCTATAACACTCTCTAGCTGGACAACAAAGGAAGACTCTGTCTCAAGAACAAAACAAACAAAAAAAAAGAAGATGGAGTCCTTAGGGTGGTGAGTCCTAACTCAATAGGACCATACACTTATAAAAAGGGGAAATTTGGAACTGGGCAGGGTGACAATGGGGAGAGAAGACTTCAGCCATCTCTGGCTGGCAGGATCTGCCTAGAAACATCCCTTTGGGGACACAGGGAGACAGTGTGAGACTTCTGGACCCCCTGAGGAAAGCAAAAGCAGTGGAGATCTGGTAAGTGGTTGCGTGTGTTCCTTCGGTCTAATCCTTGTGGCAGCTATAGGTGCAGCAGCAATGAGATTGCAAACTGAAAAGGCCTTACCTGTGAGCTGTTTGGGTATTTTTTGGACTTGGCACTCAGTTGAACTACCTTGGGAGAACTTGGCCAAGAGTGCAGAGGTCTTTGAGTGTTGTCCAGGGCCCTAGACTGAGCCACTAAGCCAGACAGAGCTTCCTATGTGGGCTGTGGGCTGTGTGGAGCCATTGTAGGAGAACTGCCCTGGCAAGCTCCACCCTCAGGGTTGCAGAATAAGCATTGGGCGGGAGCGAGTAATCTAGTGACTGAGCAGCCTAAAGGCAGGGACTGAGAGGCCTTGCAGCTTTCACCCTCAGAGGCATAGGGTGAGACCAGTTTTGGCACACTGGGTAAGTGGATAGCCACTTAAGGAGTGATCCCAGCGACCAGTACTTTCCTGGGAAAGCTTTTGCTTAGCCGAAGTTAGCAATTTAAAGTGCCGTCTAAGCAGGCTGAGGAGGATTTAGGCTCTCCACAATGTGGGGTTAGAGAAATCATTAGAGGCCTCCAGTGTCCATTTTGTACAGCCATATCAACATTGTGATTAACATATCACACCCCAGATGATCACCTCTTGCCCAGACAATATTCAGCAAGATATATAGTCTGCTTTGTTATTGGTTTTGTTTTGTGTTGTTTTTTGTTTTCTTTTCTTTTTGTTATTGTTGTTTTGTTTTTAATTTCAACATCTTCCTTAAAGATTTTTCTTTTCTTTTTTCATTTTTCTATTTTAAATATAATTTTCCATTGTTGCCTTTTTGAAAAATCAGAACTTCATTTTTGCTAGTGTTTCTACCCTAATTAATTGGTTTTTTCCCCCAATTTTATCCTGTAAAGTTTTGTTTTGCTTGTTTTGGTTTGATTTATTGCATTTTTGTCTTTCCTCTCTACTAGGTGGAGGTGGGGTACTATGTCCAAACAGGCTGGCAAAGAGCTGCTGACCTAACCATCCAACCCAGCACTCCCAGAGGTTGGGGGTTCTTAAGGTTGGGTCAAAGTACTCTACTATACACCTATATTGCTCCCGTCCCCTTCTTTCTATGCCTCTCTTCTTTTTCTCAATAGTTGCTTCTACCCACCCCCCCTCTCCTTTCTCTCTTTTCCCTCCCTCCCTCCCTCCCTTCCTTCCTTTTCTTTTTTCCCTTCTTGCTCTTTGATCTTCTCATCCTTCTAGTCCTGTAACAAAAGGACTCATCGAAACCGTAGTCCAGAGGCACGGCAACTTAAAGAGCAGGAGGAAGTGAAAGGAAAATTAGGGCAAGGAAACAGATAGAAGAAATCACTCATGAGGAAGAATCAGCAGAAAACCCCTGGCGTCATAAAAAACCAGTCCAGAGCAACCCCCCAAGGGACTGGAAGGTAGCTACTGCAGAGGATTCCACCTATAAGGAAATGTTAGAAATGACAGACAGGGAATTTAGACTACAGATGATGAAAACAATCAAGGAAATGAAGGAAACAATGAAGGAAACTGCTGATAAAATAGAAAAGGAAATCCAAAAACAGAATCAATTAAGAGATGAACTCTATGAAGACTATAAAAAGGATATAGCAGAGCTGAGGGAAATGAAGCAGTCAATTAGGGAACTTAAAGATGCAGTAGAAGGTATCAACAACAGATTAGACCATGCAGAAGAAAGACTCTCAGAGGTAGACGACAAAGCTCTTGAGATAACTCAGATAGTTAAAGAGGCAGAAAAGAAGAGAGAGAAAG
>CAUYON010192533.1:0-12342 GCA_963573935.1 Arctocebus calabarensis
TGTTCTCTGATCCATGGCTCTGCATAGACACAGCATAGACACCCGGCAGCTGGGTGGGAGGTGGTAACCCAGCCGTGTGTACAGGAGTGTCGGGTGAGGGATGGTAACCCAGCCATGTGTAGAGGAGTGTAGGATGGGGGATGTCAACCCAGCCATGTGTACAGGTGTGTTAGGCGGGGGATAGCAACCCAGCCATGTGTACAGGTGCGTCTGGTGGGGGATGTCAACACAGCCATGTGTACAGGAGTGTCAAGTGGGGGATGGTAACCTAGCCATGTGTACTGTGTGTAGGGTGGCGGATAGTAACCCAGCCATGTGTACAGGAGTGTGGGGGGGGGATGTCAACCCAGCCATGTGTACAGGTGTATCAGGTGTGGGATGTCAACCCAGCCGTGTGTATAGGTGTGTAGGGTGGGGGGTGGTAACCCAGCCATGTGTACAGGTGTGTTAAGTGGTTGATGGTAACCCAGCCATGTGTACAGGTGTGTCAGGTGGGGGATGTCAACCCAGCCGTGTGTACAGGTGTGTAGGGTGGGGGATGGTAACCCAGTCGTGTGTACAGGTGGGAACCCTGCAGGAACGCACTCTCAGAAAGCAAGGGAAATCTGGATTCTGAATCAGTATTTGATTTTCTTAAGAAAACAATGATACCTTTGCAGAAGGATTTTGCGTAGACTCTGAACAAGACAAGTTCTAGGCATGAGGTCTCAACGATTACTTTTAGGAGCTCTGCCAATTCATGAAGTGGGGTCTGAATCCGACCTCACGGCTTTGCGAATTGTGTGCATTTCAAACACAAAGTGCCCCTTTTTCCTCTGAAACAATCATTCCCAGCCAGCTGCAGTTGTGCAGTGTGGGACGTGGGGCGCTGTCTGAGGACTTTGTGGTCTTCACAGCGTCAGGGCCTGGAGGGGCTGCCTGGTGGGTGCAGGTTGGAACAGCCCCACCACAGAGTCTCATGCCCTGAAATGTCAAAAGTGCCACGGCCGAGAAACCCCCTTAGTTAGAGTCAACTCTTTCTAAGCACCTGCGTGGATGGAATAGAGAGAGTTGGGGGTGGGAAGAAAGAAGGGCAGCTGCGTGCTGAGGAGAGCCAGGTGCTGTCTCCCCAGGCTGCGGAGGACCCTGCCTCCTCTCTGCGCCTTGCTTTCCTCACCTGGAACATGCAGAGAAGAGACCAGACGCCCTCCGGAATCGGACCTTTCCAACTGCTCTGATCCTGGGAGGTGGAACTGTGTCCTCCCTCCTGTGCCTGGCATTGATTTCTCTTTGTGGCTCCCTGAGTTTCAGTGGGACTCCAGAGTCCTGCCAGTCCTTTCATGCCATCCTGCACCTCCCCACTGTCCTGTTTCCACAGGACAGGAACGCTCAGGGCTCAGTGAGGCTGAAAGGAGAGAGCTCGACTCTTTCTAGCTCACCCCCTCCTACTAAAAGGCCTCGCACAAAAAAGCTTCCGTGGTGCAAAGGTAGCTAATTGTCACAGACTGGAGAGGTACTGAGAAGCCCTCCTGGTCGGAGGTGACAGTTTCCTGCTGTGCTGCGCCACCCGCCCATGTTGGTGCAGTTGGCGTAGTCGGCCTGGTTCCTCACAGTTGCCCGTCTCCGGCTGTTGACCAGTTGGTCTCAGTCCCCTGGGCGGTCAACTCACAGAGGCTCTCCTGTAATTGCTGAACTTCAGTACATATTATAGTTCAGTGATTTTTTTTTTTTTAACCAAAATTCTTTAGCTAAAGATTAGGATGCTGAGAATTTTGTTTTTTATCTATGTGAAAACATAGAAAGTTACCTATGTAATAACTCTTGCTCAGAGTGCAAGTACAAATCTCAGCTCAGGTTTGCATTTTCGCTATCGAATTTTCTCAGTAGTGTGTCCAAAAGTGCAGAAATGTCATCCCAGCAGGCGAAGAAGACAAGCAATTTGGAGAGGCAAAGCTCTGACAACTGTAAAATCCAGCTGCAGGTGTGGCCTGAGAAGTGCAGAGCATCTGCGGCTGGTGTCTGCTGCTGCGTGACATGTGCACGGATCCAGCCCTGGGAGCAGGGCGCCTTTATCATTTCTGTGGCTTAGCAGTCAGGGTGCTGGCCTGGCTACTTTTCCATTTGAAGCGTGAGAGGGGTTTATTCCAAGTTCAGGTTGTTGTCAGAATTCATTTCCTATGGTTGTAAGACTCAGGCCCTCAGCTCCCTGTGGGCCACCTGCTGGGCCCCTGGACAGGTCTTACGACAGCAGCTTCTATCTTTAAGGCCAGCCAGAGGGTCAGTCCGTCAGTCCTTCAACCTGCAACGTAATGACTGGGGGTAACATCTGGTGATGTATCCCTGGGACCTGCACCCCATCCTTTGATGTATTCTATGTATTCTGAGGCAAGTCACAGGTCCCATCCATACTCAAGTGGAGGGGATTATACTGGAGACAGGACTTGTTTGGGCTAAGCTGTGTCCCTGACAACAGCCTTTAGTTTGAGTCCCCTCATTAAATATCACAGAAGTTCCAACTGGATGTGCACGTTTTCTTTTAGTTTTTTTCTAAGTAAACAAGAGTAATTCTCATTCAACACTTTTGCTGCCCATAAAGGCACCTGGAAATCTGTGCCATGGACACCGAGGACACCTAAAAATAATTTAGTGCCGTTGACAGAAGCTGTAGTGGTCTTTGTAGGGGTTGTGCCGTGTGGAGTGAACAGCCGTTCCCGCTGGTATACTCTGGTTTGTCCTCATGCAAGAGTTCCACTGCCTGAGCCGTCTCTTTGGGTGGCTTTGCTCTCGCCTGTAACTAGGGTGGTTGGAAGGAAGCACTCGGTCCCGAGGGCTGCCTTGGACACAGTGGCCCCTGTGGTCTTCAGGCACACCCACCTGCTCAGTGCAGGTGTCCTGACGATGGTTGGTGTCTAGCTCCTCCGAGCTACTCCCACAGACGTTCCCTCTCGCCCTGCGTGCACCCAGAGGTGGAGTGCCCATGCAGTGTGTCACCAAAACTTTTAACGGTTTAAACTTCGGCAAGTGAATGGTGTTGGCGGTCAATTATTTCTCTTGAAACTTGTGGTTATTCTTCCCAGGCATGTTGATGTGACTCATTCTCCTCCATCTGTCTGCAAAGTGCTTCCTATCTAATCTGCATCTGCCCGAGTGCACATCAGGGTCCCATTCACAGCTAGGGTCACAACACACACAAGATCTTTACTCGGTAAAAAGTCAGTTGTCGTTTTCATGCTCTATTGCCCTGAATTTGGTTTCGTAGTGTTGTTTATATGTTATGCCACCCTGGCCTTATAAATTAAGCCAACTCTTCTTTTTGTGGAAAACACCTCACCTGGGTGTATAGATGTGTATTTTTTGAGACAGTCTCACTGTGTTGCCCTGGGTAGAGTAACGTGGTATCACAGCTCACGGCAACCTCCAACTCTTGAGCATAAGCAATTCTCTTACCTCAGCCTCCCAAGTAACTGGGACTACAGGCACCTGCCACAAAGCCCAGCTATTTTTTGGTTGGAGTTGTCATTGTTTGACAGGCCTTGGCTGGGTTTGAACCCACCACCTCCAGCTACAGGCGCCAAACCACTGGGTGTATTTTATAATGTATATAATCTTAAAATGTTTATATAATCACAGAGTCATGAAACAATAATACAAATCAGATATTGATTACCTTCATGTGTATAATGGCATGGGTATTATTTTCTTTAATCATCTCAAAAAGATTGTAGCTAAAGAAAAACAATACAGGCAATGTTTCAACAGTTCTTTCTGCTTTTTTCTAACAGAGGGTGGCTCCCGCTTCGTTAAGACCTCATCGCTGAGAGGTGAGGCTAAGATGAGCATAACCAGTGACGAGGTGAACTTTCTGGTGTATCGGTATCTCCAGGAGTCAGGTGAGAGGGTTGGTTTTCTGTCAGTGGGAAATTCATCTTCATTATACTGTGAGCAGAATGATCAACTGTTGATCGAAACCATTGGGCTACGGAAGAGAAAGCGCTAAGAGCTTTCTTAGTAAGCGTGTTGAAGGGGAGAAGAGAGGGTTCTGGGGCCATCCAATCCCAGGGTGGACGAGGGAGTGTGTTCTTTCTCCCCTTGACACTTCTGTTCATGTGAAATCATGTAGAAATTGACATGGAGCGCCAGTGTGTTGAGCATGATGGACATGGGCACGCACGATTCGGTACTGTGGTCCTCTGCCCCTGTGAGGTGGTTGGGGCATGCATTTCAGCCTCAGATTTTGCACTAGAAATTTATTGAGTTTCCAAGTTGCCTCCCTTTCAAATGGGCCAATGGGCCCTAGACGGTGTTCTGAAACTTAAGAATCGATTTAGCTGTATCTGGTAAGTTTGACATTACTTTACATTATGTGTTAAAAGGCCTAACACATATGTTCTCTGTTGACAAACTGGACCTTGTACTTAGCAGCCGCCATCCCCCAGGAATAGGGAAGAGGTAGGGTGAAGCCGCAGAGCTCCAGCCCGGGGTCTGGCCTGGCTTTGTCAGGGAACAGTGGGAATCCTCCCACAAGTTGTTGGGGCTCTAAAATGAAGAAAAAAAAAAAGTGAAGAAACTTAGTTTAAGACCTCCAAAATGACATTAGGGGAAAAAACACCCTGATTATCCCCCTCCCCTGCCACCATTCAGCTCTTAAGAAGCAGACGTGTTTGCCTCCCTGTCTGCGCCCTATGCCGTGGTCACCCCCGAATGGGGTTTGCTCTGTATCATCCTCCTGTGTTTAGTCCACACAGATTCTGTCCGAAGCAATGTAAACCATGGGTGTTTCAGATTCCTAGGGCAGCTACACAGTGCCGCGAACTCAGCTGGCTCAAAAAGGAAGACGTTGTCTTGTAGCTCCAGAGGACAGAGTGTAGGATCATCAAGGAGTCGGCCGGGTGGGTCCTTTTTAGGATCAGCCTGTTCCGTGGGTGTGTTCTAGCTCCTGGGGGTTTGCTGGCAATCTTTGGCATTACTTGGCTCCCCGGTCTCTGTGTCCGAACGTGTCTGCATTTCCCTTTTGTAAAGATGCACTCACAGTGGGCTGGGGGATCACTATATCCCGGGTAACCTCATCTTAAGACATAACATCTGCGATGGGGTATGCTCTTGGTTATAACTTGAACATAGGAGTTTGGGACACCAGTCAACCACGAACGGTTGCTTTGGGGAACATGAAAGCTTATACTTTTCATACCATATTGTATGTATATTGTGGACGTTGATTATTTTGGAGAGGCAGCCCCAGTTCCTTGGTCCCACCTCCCAGAGACGTGTGTACTGGGTTTCAGGGAAATCTAGGTATGAGCCCCTGGGCCCAGGTTCTTTCAAAGCAGGCCTGGAAGCGTATGGTGGAGGCATTGGGGCCAGATGCAATGGCTCAAGTTCTTACCTTTGAAAAAGTAATTTCCCCTCCCATCCCCCACCAGCCTCAGTTTCCGTGGTTAGGCAAAAATGCTCTACTTGGTTGGGATGTAGGACCTAACAAAGAAATAAGCACCCTCCCCATTCAAGCCTGGAGTGTCTCTTGGGCTCCCAGCCAGCCTCATTCATGAAAAGGGCATGATGTTCTTCCTGCCTCTATATCAGATCATTTGGATTAGCTGTTGCTGGAACATAGGATGGGGAACTGGTATAGAAAACAAAGGACCTACCACCTCACCCCTGGAATCAGGGAAGTAACAACCACCGTGCTGATACCTAAACTCTGGCCACTCCAGGAGCCACCTGCTGAGAGCACACGTGTTCTCCCGTTGCAGAGCTCAGAGATGCCCAGAGACGCTTGCAGTGGAAATCCTTGCACCAAGCCCCTATTGACACTGAGCATGGGGAATTCCAGATTCTTTGCATTTTAGAAACACCTCTATCCACAGACATGAGGACCAGTCAAGGAGAATCAAAGTGCCTGAGCAAGTCCCAAACTGAAATAGGCCTTGGGTGTGGAAAACCAAGTTCTCTGTAACCCGGAGACAGAGCTCTGCTGGTAGCCGGTCCCCAGGGCCCTGGAGCACAAGCTGTGCTGGCCTCCTGGAAGAAACCCAGAGATCTCCATCCCTCCCCAGAGGGGCTGGCTTCCTGCTTTCCTGTTTGTGTATAATGTTTCTGTGGCCAGGCAGTAAGGAGGCAGTGTTGGGACCGTGGAACGTATAGACTGTCACAAATGTCAATTTGGGGCAACCCCTTGCAAGCTTTATTTCCCAATTTGTCAGTGTCATAGAAGTAATCGGTGTCCCACAGGCAGAGTTGGACTTAAGAGAGAGACTGTTGCGTTTTCTTCAGATCACTGTGTCTATTCTGGAATGTTGAGGGGTACCCCAGAAGGAGGTATTTAGAGGAAGAAGGGAGAAAAGAAATGCTTCATGTTGAAGAGTTCATTCTGGCGTTGTCTTTGGTGTTTATATCAAACCCTGACGTTTTGGTTAGGCCAACATTTGTTCGTTTTTTAATTTTGCTTTCAATTATCTTCATTTGAAGTTTTTTTATGTTATTTTATTTCATTTATCTTATTTATTCATTTATTTTTAATTGAGACAGAGTCTCACTTTGTGACCTTCAGTAGAGTGCTGTGGCATCATAGCTTACAGCAACCTCCAACTCTTGCACTTAAGCGATTCTCTTGCCTCAGTCTCCCAAGTAGCTGGGACTACAGGCACCTGCCACAACACCCGGCTTGTTTTGTAGAGACAGGGTCTCACTGTGACTCAGGCTGGTCTTGAACCTCTAACCTCAGGGCAATCCACCCACCTTGCCCTCTCAAGAGTGCTAGGATGACAGGCGTGAGCTACCACGCCCGGCCTGGGCCAACATTTGTTGAACCCCCACTTGCAAAGAGCACCTTCTCCTCAGCCTCTTCCTGGCTCCCTTCTGTCTTAAAAAAAAAAAAAGAGGAAAGCATTTCACTGGGCATACTTCCTCCTTAGCACTTGTGCTCTGGCTGCTCACGCAGCACAGCACCAGCAAACTAGCGGCAGGTGAGCGCGTATCCCAGGACACGTTCTTTCTTCAGCTCCTCCTGGCCTGGCTCTCTCCACCAGGAGTTACCAGTAAGATCTGGGTTGCTGGTGGCTTGTTGGGAACGGCCCTTCACATAGCCAGAGATGATGCCTAAGGTCTGGCCGGAAAGCTGAATGAATGAATGGATTTGCTGGGTCTCCTGAAAACAGCCGGCGTGTCTCGTCAGGTACCCTGCTCAGGCACAGCTCTGTGATTGATGGGTGGAAGGATGGTGTCACATGTGGCTGGAGATGTGTCACACTCTATTCTGCAGAGGACATTCTCTACAACAGTTTAATGATGACGTGACTCTTTTCTCATGGGCCGCAGCTGACAACCCCAGAGAAGACAGCTAACACCTTTCCTTGGTAGGCAGGCAGTAAAATCCACCCTTTTGGAGAGCAGGTTTGTGGGTTTTGCTGAGGGCCTGCAGTCATGTCGTCAGCACGTAGGACAGCTCTGTCTCCCCGAGAATTCCTTCTGCCTGTTCGTAGTCGGCCCCTGGCAACCACTGTTCTGTTTTCTGTCCCTAGAGTTCAGCTTTTGCAAGAACATCATAGAAATGGCATTCTTCAGTGTGTGGCTGGGAACGTCGCGCGTTCAAGATTCAGTCACACTGTTCGTTCTTTCTTGCTAAGTAGTTCTCCTTTCCGAAGGCTGTCTTTGTGGATGGCTGATCCATGCTCCTGTTGGGGAACATTTGGGTTATTTCCAGGTTTGGGTGTTTTCAACTGCAAGCTATTGGCAACTTTTGATTATAGGTGTTTTATGTTAACATAAATTTTCATTTCTCTTGGGTTAATCCTCAGAAGCAGGATTGCTGGCTGTGTGGTCAGCCCCAGAGAAGCCACTGCCTTCCTTTCTGTGTTAGGTGGCAGCCTAAACATTGATGCTTTTGTCCATTAAGACTTGCAAAGCAGGTTGTGCACGGTGGCTCGTGGCTATAATCCTAGCACTCTGGGAGGCCAGGGCAGGTGGATCCCCTGAGCTCAGGAGTTCGAGACCAGCCTGAGCAAGAGCAAGACCTTGTCTCTAAAAAATAGCTGGGTGTTGCAGTGGGTACCTGTAGTCCTAGCTACTTGGGAGGCTGAGGCAAGAGACTTGCTTGAGCCCAGGAGTTGAGGTTGCTGTGAGCTATGCCGCCACAGCATTCTACCAAGGGTGACAAAGTGAGACAGTCCTCAGAATGGGAAAAGATATTTACATATTATGAATCAGACAGGAGCTGGATAACTAGGATCTACAAAGAACTCAAATTAAGCAACATAAAAAGAACCAATAATCCCCTTTATCGGTGGGCAAGAGAAACGAATAGAACCTTCTGTAAAGAAGACAGAGACGAATGGCTAACAAACATGAAAAAATGCTCATCATCCCTAATTACCAGAGAAATGCAAATCAGAACCACCCTGAGATCTCATTTAACCCCAGTGAGAACGGCCCACATCACAAAATCTCAAAGCTGCAGATGCTGGCGTGGATGTGGAGAGAAGGGGACACTTTTACACTGCTGGTGGGACTGCAAACTGATAGAACCTTTTTGGAAGAAAGTATGGAGAATCCTGAAAGAACTCAAACTAGACCTCCCATTTGATCCTGCAACCCCATTACCGGGCATCTACCCAGAAGAAAAAAAACCTCTTTTATCATAAGGACATTTGCATTAGTCTATTTATCGCAGCTCAATTTACAATCACCAAGATGTGGAAACAGCCTAAATGCCCACCAATCCAGGAATGGATTAACAAGCTGTGGTATTGTATACCATGGAATACTATTCAACTACAAAAAAAGATGGAGACTTTACATCTTTTGTATTAACCTGGATGGAAGTGGAACACATTCTTCTTAGGAAAGCATCACAAGAATGGACAAGCAAGAATCCAGTGTCTGGCTCGGCGCCTGTGCCTCAACGGGCTAAGGTGCCAGCCACGTACACCTGAGCTGGCAGGTTCGAATCCAGCCTGGGCCCACCAAACAACAATGACGGCTGCAACCAAAAAATGGCCGGGCGTTGTGGCGGGCGCCTGTAGTCCCAGCTACTTCGGAGGCGGAGGCAGGAGACTTGCTTGAGGCCAGGAATAGGAGGTTGCTGTGAGCTGTGATGCCACGGCACTCTATCCAGGGTGACAGCTTGAGGCTTTGTCTCAAAAAAAAAAAAAAAGAATCCAGTGTCCTCAATTCTGATATCAGGACAATTCATACATGGCAGCATGTCCTTGGCACATGCTGTATTCTTTATGTACCTGATGAAAACTGGTTATTTAGCAAAAAAAAAAGCTACTTTATGCATAGTAGCAGTATTCTGGAAGCCAGTGTCCTTCAGTGGATGACTGATGAGACTCCCAGGCTCCTGGGAGTGCTGCCCAGCAGTGTGAAGGGCTACACGTCGCTGCCCTCAGCAAGCCGGCGGACCTGCTGAGAAACGTGCTCCATGGAACAAGCCAGTGTCCAAAATCACATGCTGTATGCATCTGTGCACGGGGCTGTCTTACCGTGTCAGAATTGCAGAGACAAGACCATGAGGCCCGTGGCTGCCAGGGCTCAGGAGTAGGGTTGGAGAAACTATAAACGCTGCATTTGGGAGGCTCTTCTGTCCTGACCCAAGAGCTGTGTACCTCCACTGCCCATGTGACTTCACGCATCACTTCCAAGCGCAGTGTGAACTTTGTACACACGCCCTGAGGTGGGCTTCCTACAAAGGCTTTTGTGTTCTGCTGAATGGCCCGGTCCTGGTGCCTCTGATGTTGAAATATGGCAACTTAAAGCGTCACCGTGGGAGAGGGCAAGAGGAAGGGGGACCCAGGGCGTTACTAGCTTCCCAACTTCCCCTGAGTCCATGATGATTGCATATTATTCCTTTTTAAAAGACTAAACACATCCATTGTCAGCAGAGCTTTGTGTGTGAGGGACAGACAGTGGTCACAGTGCAAAGGGGGCCGAAACATTCTAATTACATTTTCCAGGTCATTAGCTATGTTGCAGGCCTAGGTGTGGACAGGGTGGTTATATTCTGGAGTGGATTCCAGTAACAGAGAGGTGAATGATCGCACCAACCCTTCTGAGGCTTTTGGAAACAGAAGGAGAGTGAAATCAGCAGCCATTGTGTGGCTCTGGCTTGAGTGTTTATATCCTTGGGAATGCAGCAAACTCTGCCATGCCCCTGGGTGACGACCATGAGAAGCCAGATTGTGCTGGGTGGGAGGCGGGGTCTCTGAGAGGGCTGTGTTTATACTGGGGGGACACCTGTGCGTGGCTTCTGCCCTACCCTCCTGCCAGCGAGTCTCACAGTGTTTTTACGGTATCCCCTTAACACTCAGCTTGGAGAGCTCTGTTACATACATGTGTTCAGCCTGAGAGAAGCGGGCAGATGGAGGCAGATGCTCTGAGTGGCCGCCACACGTTGCTAAATGGTTTTAGGCCTCTTAGTAAGAACTGGGTTGCTCAAGCTGGCACTTGTAGACTTTTCGGGTGGGATTGTTCCGCACCTGGGGAGACTGTCCCTGGTTTTGTTCAGCAGCACCCCTGGCTTCAGCCCAGTCCCTCCTCTCTGTTGCTCCAACCAGGTGTCTCTGCCAAGCGTCCCTGGGGAGCTAGATCACCACATGTAAGAACCACTGACTCAAACCCTTTAGTCGTGGGATTTTGTTTCCTTCCAACTAGTTTTATTGGTCAGTGGAGTCTTAATGGGGTCCTTTTTTCTTCGCCCTTCATGTCATCTTCTTGACCTGCGTTTGCATTTCTTCAGCTGCAGAACTCAAGTTAGACTTTCACAGTGAGCAAAACCCAGTCTTCCTCATTACTAAATTTTTCCAGGGTATTTTTACCCTTGAGGAAGGGGAAAGTCTGCCAAAAGCATTCTCTGGCAGATAATAAAATAATTGGGAGTAGCAGACTTGCTATCTGAGTTTTGGGGGGGATTTTTTGATTTTGTATTTTGGATGGGTTCTTTTGGGGGGCTCTCAGTGAGTAGGTTAGTTAACCAGGATAATGTTACTCTTAACATTGGTGGATAATTGCATTTACAGAAATGATTAAGTGGCTTTGCACACTGTAACCCTAGCAGCTGAAAGATTGCCCTGGGGCTCAGCTTTGTTTCCGATGACTGTGGAATGCCTTCTTATGCAAGACGCGTTTCCATGGATTCGGGAAATCATTCTAATACTTCAGCTATCTTAATTTAAACAAAAGTTCAGGGCTTATTGTTCAGCTGAGTCTCTAAAAATATTTCTTGACGGCAGTGGGTCTTTTTCATTGCTAATGTGCATTCCTATTTTAAAAAAGGATCTTCATGAAGCAGCAAAGACAAGCATTTCTTTGAGGTGGTGGCAGTCTTTGCTTTAGAATAATAAAGGAAGACCTGAACGCAATGTCCACGTTAAAGATGAAAGTTCCTAGGAAACCATGTGAAATAGCGACGGCTCGTGCCTTGATGGGGGGCTCTTAGGAGTAAGCAGTGCACGGTAGAAGGGGTGGGGTACCCCAAGAGCACCCTCAGAGTTAGTGACTTACTGGAGGGATTCAGGACTCAGTAGATGTCACACTCATGTTTTATGACGAGATGACACAGACTAGAATCAGCAATGAGAAGAGATTGACGGGACCAAGTCCAGGAGATGCTATGCCCTGCCCTCCTGATGGAATTACACAAATGCACTTAATTCTCCCAGCACTGCTATGTGTTTGCACAGGTGAATTGTGGCCAACTGGGACAGCTCACGTGAGCCTCGGTGTCCAGGGTTTTTGCTGGGGTCAGTTGAGTGGGCTTGCAGCACGTGCTGGGGGGGTCAGAGGGAAATTAGGACAGCAGGTGACTGTCCAAACTGCCACTGTCCCAGTCCTTGTTTCAATATGGGCAATGCTGGTTTCCCTGTTGTCTGCATTTGTGTATATGTTACCAGTCTTTTAAAATGCATGAATGTGGCTCGGCGCCTGAGTGGGCTAAGGCGCCAGCCACGTACACCTGAGCTGACGGGTTTGAATCCAGCCCGGGCCTGCCAAACAACAATGATGGCTGCAACCAAAAAATGCCCAGGCGTTGTAGCGGGCACCTGTAGTCCCAGCTACTTGGGAGGCAGAAGGAAGAGACTCACTTGAGCCCAGGAATTGGAGGTTGCTGTGAGCTGTGATGTGACAGCACTCTATCCAGGGTGAAAGCTTGAGGCTCTGTCTCAAAAATAAAATAAAATAAAATAAAATAAAATAAATAAAATAAAATAAAATAAAATAAAATAAAATATCCAAATAAATAAATAAATAAAAACAAAATGCATGAATGTGTTTTGGGGGGCTAACTAGCTAGAGAATCTGATGCACATATCTTTTCATATAGGAAAAAATAGAGCACCACCCTAGCTAGCTGTGTGGCATCAATAATTT
>CAUYON010192535.1:0-15337 GCA_963573935.1 Arctocebus calabarensis
ATGGCATTTTCTTGATCACTATATAAAGACATTGATACTCTACATTTAATAAGTTTCCCCAGTACCCTGCTAAGATGCACCGTAGGTGTGATCCCACCAATTGCCCTCCCTCCACCCATACTCCCCCCTCCCCCTCCCCAATTTTTCCCCTTTCCCTGTATTCCTATGCTATAATTGGGTTTTAGCCTTCATATGAAAGCTATAAATTAGCTTCATATTAGGGCTGAGTACATTGAAACGCGCACCCAGAATTTTTATATTGGGTATCGTAACAGAGTATACGTACAAAGATGCACAGCAGTCAGGAGTTAGCAGTGAAGGTTAAGAATGAGAGAGGGGGCTCAGTGCCCATAGCTCAA
Source organism: Arctocebus calabarensis (assembly GCA_963573935.1). Taxonomy (NCBI): domain Eukaryota; kingdom Metazoa; phylum Chordata; class Mammalia; order Primates; family Lorisidae; genus Arctocebus; species Arctocebus calabarensis. Next base: position 360 of record CAUYON010192535.1, read on the forward strand.
TGGTTAGGGCACCAGCCACATACATACACTGGGGCTGGCAAGTTTGAACCCAGCCCAGGTCAGCTAAACAACAACTGGGCATTGTGGTAGGCACCTGTAGTCCCAGCTACTTAGGAGGCTAAGGCAAAAGAATTGCTTAAGTCCAAGAGTTTGAGGTTGCTGTGAGCTGTGATGCTATGGCACTCTACTGAGGGCAACATAATGAGACTCTGTCTCAAAAAAACAAAAATGAGAGAGGGTAGATTACAGTTCCCAGGAAAGTTGAGTAAAGGATAAGTAATGACATAAGATAATGGAACATTTGTAGTGACCAGATAACAGTGCAACCTGAAAAGAGTGGGGAGAGCAAGTCTCATCTCCTCAGACAGACATCTCAGCTTCTCTAGCCTAAGCTACTAGTTGATGGCATCGGTTTACCTGCACTGCTGATTTCCCCATGCAGGGATAGTCACGAAGACATTCCCCTGAGTACTTTACCAAGCTGGAAGGTCACTGAGGAATTCAGCCTGTCTGCCTCCCACATCTGGACGTTTCCTTTTCCATAAGATAGTATTCAGTTACCTGAGTAAACAGAGGCTAGTCATTTGGGGAAGGAACTGGAGGAATCACTACTGTGTACAATTGGTGTCATTTTGCAGGGTCCCTTTTCATAGGAACCCAGCCTCTTCCTCAGCCCAAGTGCTCTGGAGTGGGAATGAAACCTGGCTGGGGTCTGCACATTGGGCAAAGGACTGGGACTTTCCACTGGTTACGTACTTATGTTGAGAGTATATTCATACTCTTTTATGGCTGCCCATCTTTCCTGCCCTTAGGGATACCATGTTTCATGAAACATCTCCATAGATCCTAGGAGCGAGGCCTTCCCAGTTGCCATTCCAACCTTGTCCCCCATTTTAGAAGTTATGCCAACCTTGCTTCCCATCTGGCCTCAGTCTTCTAGGATCTACTCACTGCCAGGGAGCCCGGTTCTCTGACAGAATCTCCTCCTATCAGTTTCCACCTGCAGAGGACAAGCCTTTACTCAGGTTGTCATTCATGCCACTGTTCACCTCTTCACCAGCTCCTCACCTCCTGACTGCTTCAGCAGACACAGTCCTCCCAGCCCTGCTGAGAAATACCCTCAGCTAGTGGGTGTTCTACTTATTCACAATAGGCCTATTCCAGCATGATAGTCCTCTGAGCCTTTGACCCCTTCCCTATAGTTTGTCACAGCAATTCTGATGACTCTACTTTGATAAAAGTGTCCAGTTACTTTTCCCTGCTCCTAAAGTCTCAGCGGCATATTGAAGTCATCACTCAGGGCCTTTTCCAGGGTAATAAGTCCCATGTTAGGGATTATCCAGCTTTATATTCTGCCTCCCTTGAGCCAGCCCCCCAGGACAAAATCCTAGGCATTTAAGGTAAGAAAAAGGAAGAGGGAGACCTTTCCTGAAGAGCCTTAGAAAGCAATATTGGGAAGCTTTGTTACTTATGACTATGAGACATGACATTTTCCTCTTAGCTTTAGTTCTATATAGTCATTCAATAAATATTCTTTATCTGTGGTGGGAGCTGAGCTGGTTTTAGCAGACACAGAGAAGTAGGGTGGCCAAGTGAAGAGCGTTCTTAAGCCTGAGAACCAGCTCTTCTGTTAACCAGCTGCTTGACCTTGGTCATGTCCCAAAATGACAAATAGATTTAGTCTCACCTGGGAACTCTTACCAGTGGGCAGGGACCTCCTAAATCACCGACCTTGGGGGCAGAGTCACCTGGAGCAGTGCTCGGGGATGCAGAGAGGAGTGTAATACAAATGATTTCGCTGATGCTGAGCGAGTTATTCAAGCCCCTGAACCCCAGTGTCTTCACCTGAGGCTGTCTGCAACGGCTCTGATGTCTGCAATCCTTTGTCACCCAGGGCCCTCAGGACAGAGTCCTCTGCTGAAAGCCCTCAGTGGGAATTACTCAGCTCCCCTGGCTGTCACCAGCTCAAGCAGCTCTGTGTACCTGCGCTGGTCATCTGATCACGCCTACAATCGGAAGGGCTTTAAGATTCGATATTCAGGTGAGTCAAACATGAGGACTCACGACGCTCACCCAAAACACCCACATGAGCCATGGGACCTCTGCTCAGCAAGGTGGCGAGCTCCTCTGCCACGCCCAGGCAGACCCTTCCCCTCCTGTGAATCCCCCTCACCTAAAGCTGTCCAAACAGTCATTTCCTGACCTCTTTTTCTTTTTCTTTCCCCACTTTTAACTTCTTTTCCTCTCTTCTTCTCATACTACCAGCCTGTGTCTTTAGGATAAGCGTAACTATTATATATGATCTGATAACGCCCCCAAAGTTGATCCTATCCCACTAGGAAATTTGGGAAATGTTAATATAAATTCTCTAAAACTAAAAAGCCCTAAGAGATGGGGCTCTAACAGGCAAATATTAGACAAGCAGCAAAGGATGGGCTGCCTTCAACGCCAAGAACCTTTCTTCTGCTCTGCAACAGTCGTCTTATAACAGAGTCATATGAAATGGCAGACCACCCAGAAGATGTCCCAGGCAACAATCTATAAGGAGCACAAAATAGCCTAGGATTACAATGTGATGAGAAAATGAAACTTACTAGAACTCCCATCACGGGGATTACTATTGTCTGTGGGTGGAAGAAAGCTCAAGCTGCCTGGTACCCACTTTGAAGTTAGGTGAGTCCTGTGAACTACTGGCTGGGCTCTGCAGGCAGAATGAATTACTTAAGGCCGTGGGGGTTCCAGTTGCCTTCAGTGCTTTCCCTTAGCTGCATTTGGCCTATGTTCCAGACAAATTTTTATTATTTTTTTTTACATGTACATGTGTTTATTTGGTTTCCACTTTTTTGCCTTCACAAAATTAAAGAGACTTAAAATTTAATAACAATAAAAATGTTTAAGATAAGGACTAGAAACAAAAACCTCGCAAAGAACAAATGAAGATAAATACATTCGGAAAAGAAATCAGATGATTGCAGCAATGAAATATTGAGCAATAATAATAATAATAATGCAAAAAAAGTAACATTCACATTGTCAGATAAAAGTATGTCTATCATAGAATGCTTTGACTCTGAGATTCAGTATGGAGTCATCAGTTAACATTTTTTTTCCAAAGTCTCAAAAAATAGAGAATATTTATTTTTATAAATAAAAATAGAAGATATTTCAAAAAACAGATGCTGCCAAATCTAATAGACAATAGAAAAAGAAGAAATACTTCAAAATCATTCTACTTCATCTGGATATGTTTGTAATTTCCCTTTATAGTAATATATTTTTCCAACTTTAATATCAGTATATTCAGACAAAGTTTTAAAGAATATTGGTTGGAAGGGATGTCAGATCATAACCTGCCTGAGGTACCACTTGCCTCGGTCTACCTCCTAATGGGTCTACCACTTGCCAGAGCAGACCTAACCTAGAAGACTCATTTGAACAGCCTTAAAGAACCTTTGGGTGTGGCTTCCAGGGAAGAGCCAATCAGAGGAAGCTGAGAGGAGCCTGGGAAGAGATGGATCTTTGCTATTTCAGAGTCCATATCTTCTGAAAGTCCACCCAAACTCTCCTTTCCCTAGTGCAGACAAGGTCAAAGGAAGGCAACTTCACAACTAAGGGGCTTAGGGCCTGTGACCAGCTCTGTCACTACCTGGCAATAATCCTATTAGACAAGGCATTTAACCACTTAGGGCCCCAATTTCCTCATGATGACAAAGAACTCTTAAGGGCCCAAGCGCGTTGACTCATACCTGTAATACCTCGTCCAGACAAAGTATTGCTTGAGGCCAGGAGTTTGAGACCACCCTGGGTAACAGCAAGACCCCTTCTCTACAAAATATTTAAAAATTAGGCAGAAGTCGTGGTATGCACCTATAGTCTCAGCCACTGGGGAGTCTGAGTCAGGAGGATCACCTCAGCCCAGGAGTTCAAGGTTGCTGTGAGCTATGGGGATGGATGCCACTGCATTCAAGCTTGGTCAACAGAGCAAGACCCTATCACAAAAAAAAAAAAAAAAGCAGAGAAAAGAAACAAAATGAAACCGTAAGGTATCTCTCAGGGGAACTGAGGCTGAGGTCCTGGTGACATCTCATGCTGAAGGGAAGGATGTAGTACAGCCTTTTAGCAGCATTTCACCACGCTGATTGCTAAATTAAGAGCTAAAAGCTATTAAGGAGTTACCCTTTCCTTGATGTTCTAGAGGTTAACATGTTTGGGGATAATGAATCAGTGGTAATTACAATACACATGTCATGTAGACAGTAAATTAATTACATGGTGCAGCAATTAGTACTTAATAATTAAGATACAGCAGACCCGGGTAATTGCACCTGTGTCTATCACTGTGACTAAGTGTACTTCATGACTGAGGTTCCTAAGTCAGGCAGACACAAAGACACAACATCATAGCACACAGGGGCAAAGGAACACCACACATCTCAAGTGAGGAAACACAACTGGCTTGGGAGGGAGGAGTTTAGCACAGCAGTTTCACCAGTAGGTCACCAGATAAGAGTCTATTGGCCCTTATCATGAGGAGAGAGTAAGGACCAAGCACCCTAATCCTGCCTTAACCATGGCTGCCTAAGAGACCCTTCCAGGATTTCTGGGGGCAAACAGAGCGATTGTTGTGCATGACTTTGGTCGTCCCCCTTTCTCAGCTCTTTTAGGCTGGGATTTTTGTCTACTTTCTTCGCTGTTGTATTCCCAACACCTAGAACAACACTTAGTACAGCACGTGGTAGATACTCGGTAGCTCTTTGTCAAATAAATGAATGAATTAAGTTGAAGCCATATGTGGAGGGAAGTTAGCATGGTAGGGAAACTTACATCCTGCATCACCACAGGCCTGTCTCTGCCCATGCCTACACAGCAGAAAGAAGAACTGCCATTTATTGAGCAGCAAATTCCCTGTGTGGGAGGCTTTATGTACAATTTAAACTGTCCAAAAATCTGTGAGGTGGATATTGCCAGTCCGAATTTCCAGGTGAGGAAACTGGAGCTGAAGGAGCTTCTATGATTTTTCCCAAGGCACAGACCCAGTTAAGGTCTAAAACCAGACTTGAGCCCAGGCCTGACTCACTCCAACATCCACACCCTTGCCATCACACCTCCACTGCTGAATTCTGCTTTTTGAGTCTGTGTGGGAGCAAAAAGGATTTGAGAGCCTGAACTTGACCATGCACTCAGTGCTGCCTCCAGATTGCACAGGGGACCCTGCGCTTTCTAGGACTGTTTTGTTTTGTTTTGGCTTTACTAAACCAACTGGCTGTTTTCAATATCAACCACTCAGAACTCTCTAAGCAGCAGCAGACCTGGTAGGGGTGAAGATAAGGAAATGGTGAGGGACAAGAACATGGAAAGGGCTCCCGCTGGTACTGAGTCTACTCTTCTCCTCACTCAGCTCCCTACTGCAGCCTGCCTAGGGCTCCCCTCCATGGCTTCATCCTGGGTCAGACCACCACCCAGCCCGGGGGCTCCATCCACTTCAGCTGCAATGCTGGTTACCGCTTGGTGGGACACAGCATGGCCATCTGTACCCGGCACCCTCAGGGCTACCACCTGTGGAGCGAGGCCATTCCTCTCTGCCAAGGTGAGCAGCAGGTGGGAAGGGGGTCACAAGAGTGAGTGACTTGGAGCTAATCCTGAACTGGTCACTTTGAAACCTGGGTTTCCTCTCTGATCACTCATTCTTTCAGCAAACATTTATTGAGGATCCATAATATCTTGAAACAAGGGATTACATATGCACAGCAGCCTTGATGTTTTGAAAGTCACAGGGGAGGTGGACGTGAGAGCACATAAGTGCAAATTGACTGTGGAGGCCAGTACTGTATCGGGAATACCAACAGTATGCAGGAGCCGGGGGTGGGGGTAAGCAAGGACCTCCTTCCTCATGGACAGCTGGGCAGACTTCTAGCCAAAGGGATGCTGGGGCTTGGGGTCATAGAGCAGGTGGCTTGATCAAACACTTAAATGTTCATGCATTGTCTTTTATACCTAGTGAATTTCTTCTTGGAGGATCTATCCAGAACTGCCAAAAGAATGTTAAAATCTCCAACTATTATAGTGCAGGAAGATATATTGCTCAGATCAGTTAGGGGTTTTTTGTGTTTGTTTGTTTGTTTGTTTTTATAAATCAAGGAGTATTCAGGTAGGGGGAGTAAATGTTAATTATTGAGATCTCTTCATGTTATGTGTTTCCCTTGACAAATATGTAGTGTCCATCCTTGTCTTTCCTTATTTTTTCTGGCTTAAATCCAATTGTATCTGCAAATAAGATTGCAACCCCTGCTTTTTTCTGATTTCCATTTGTCTGGATTACTATTTTCCATCCTTTCACCCTGACTCTTGTTTTATCTTTTAAGGTAAGGTGTATCTCTTGGAGGCAACAGATGCCTGGCCTGAGTTTTTGTGTCCAGTCAGCCAGCTTAGGTTCTTTCTTCTCCCTTAAAGTAATATACACTCAGACTAGAAATCTAAGGGGAAAAAACTATAGATCATGAAAAATAAAAAAAGTGAAAATGACCTATAACCTTATTACTTGAGATCACCATTGTTAACATTTAAGCACATTCCCTTTGGTCTTTTATATATTGATTGCAAAACAAGGATCATTAGTGTAGAAAGCCCTTAATATTTTTGTTAACATCATTAATATCATCAAATACACTTCATCATCATTATTTTCAATGGTTGTATAGCATTATGGGAAAATTGTCATTTTATTTAAGTATCATTCTATTGTAGTACATTTCTATATATTTTTCCTACTACAAACTTGTAATTCTTGGCAGGTGTGGTGGCTCATACCTCTAATCCTAGCACTCTGGGAGGCTTAGGTGGGAGGATCACTTGAGGTCAAAAGTTCAAAACCAGCCCGAGCAAGAGCGTTGGTTTTAGTAGAGACCTTGTTTCTACTAAAAATTGAAGAAGTTAGCAGGGCATGGTCGTGGCTGCTTGTAACCCCCAGCTACTCAGGAAACTGAGGCAGGAGGATCACTACAACCTAGGAGTTTGAGGTTGCAGTGGGCTGTGGTGATACCACTGTACTCTAACTGGGGCGATAGCGTGAGACTATTCAAAAATAAGTAAACTTACAATTCTATCCTTGTGAAATTCCATATTTATTTCCTTAAAATAAATTCCCAGAAATGAGACTGTTGAATCACAACATATTCAACATTTTCAGCTTTTGATAATTACAGCTTTTGACACACCAGAGAGTTTGTCCTCATTTCCCCTTTCACCAGCCACACACAAAAGCTGTCTTTTCTCCCAGTCTTAGCGTTATGCATGGCATTATTTTGCCAATTACACAGGGAGAAATAGGAAATCACTTTGCGGTTTGATTTCATTTTTCTTTGGTTCCTGGTGTGGTGAAATTACTTTCTAATGACATCTGTCACCTCTAAACTTCACAACCTTCTTGCCTATGCCTGCACTTTCTCACAGAACGAAACAATGTGTTATTAATAATCTATTCTAAGCCTGAGTAAAGGTCACAGAGAACGGACTGTCTACAAATGACAAATGTCATTTGGCTTCAGGCTCCTTTTCTCTCATGGCATCAGCACAGACAAGTCTCTTTTCCAGAGCTCTAATGGTACCAACAAGTCTCTTGTCTCTGTTATCTCATGTTCCCACCCCTACTTAAGCCCCTCTGGCTTCTGTCCATTCATCCTCAGGCTGCTCTGTGTAACTTCCCACCCCAAGCTTCCACCATTGCCCTCCCTGTCACCCTTCCTCCACATGCCCTGGAATCCTATTTCCATGGCCAGCAAGCCCATGCCCTTGGCCACTGCCTGGGAGGCTGTCTTCACTTCCTCCCTCCATAGACGCTGTGGCTGCCCTCTGAGGACACATACGTGCTGTGACCCTTTCAAGTGGAAGATGTTAATCCCCCTCTGCGTCCCCCTCATTTCCTACATAACTCAGGGCCAGGAGTCTGACATTCTTTCAGCTCTCTACTGCCGCTTCCAAACCATGAGTTCCCCAGCCCCCATGAGAGAGCCCGTGCCTCCCAGTACTTCCTCTTTCCTTCCCCAGCTCATTCTCTCGGGGTACACAGTCTCTCCCAGAGAGATCTCTTTCTGCCACAGGCCTCCAATATTCTGTGACAGTGTCCCCTCCTCGCCTACCCACAGGAGGTGTCCCTCCTACCTCTGGTTTGGGCACCCCATTTTGGCATGGAGATCATAAGACTCAGGCTTTTCATCTCTCAGGCTAAGAAGTCATCTCCTGTCCCCTTAGTCATCCACAAGAGCAGGGCTGGTGACAAGTGGCTGCCGCCCACTTCCTTCTCCAGCTCTCCCCAGGCTGACTTTCCATGCAAAATGTTAGTGAGCATCAAAGTATTTCTTCCCAAAGGATTCAAGGAAACTAGGCAGTCACTTGATCTGATATGACAATTTAGTTAACCAGGAATTACCAAAGGAGCTCCGTGTCTGCTCTCGAGGCATTAGAAGAGTCTTATGTTTAAAGTCTGCCTTATTTCCTCATCCCTCCTCTGTTCCTGCCCTTCCTCTTTTGGTCCCATGTGCAGCCTTTGACTCTTATCTTCCATCTGGGATTCCAATCTCCGTCCCCTGGATTGTCCTCCCTTCCCCTTCTAGTAGCGTCAGGCAACATTCCTAGCCAATATAGCTGGGACTTTCATCTGCTCAGGCAGCCTTCAGAGAGTGAGCAGGAGGCAGTGGGAGAGCAATGCTATCTGCAGGTTTACCGGGGGCGTGTTAGCCCTCCCCTGAGGTGTCTCTCCCAGCCAACAGCTGGCAGCTTTCTCGAGAGGCGTTTCCCTGAAAAGTCTGGGCCAAAACATGGGTGCAGGAGTTATACACAAGAGTGATGGTCACCCTATAACTTCAATTCAGACAGTACAAAATCAACATACGTACCCAAACTATTTGTATTCCGGAGTAATATTCTGAAATTTAATAAAAAAAAAAGAACTCCATATGGGTTGCTAAAAATACAAACTATGTAGGAATAAATAAAATTTATTACTGATTCCACTCCCCATATATAAATACTGCTGACCTACCTATTCCTGATTTTTTTCAGCAGCAAGTAATTTAGAGTAAATGTATGGGGTGAATTATATTAATTTATTATTACAGTGTGCATTTTAAAGTAAAAAAAGTTAAGTTGATTATGTGGCAGAGAGGAGAAGACAAAGGGACAGCCATTAGGCCAAGGGACACTAAACACTTGAATTAAAACAACTATCCCCTGGGATGCCACTTCCTACCATAGCAACTCTAATTCTTCCACAAGTTCCCCTTAAGTGGGAAGAAAACCCTCTTGATTTTGCTGAGAGAGTGAATGTGTGAATGCCTCTACACCACAGTTGTGGGAACAGATGGAGAACTGGTCTTACTCTGAGGCTCCCCCCCATCTATTTAGGGCTACAGCTTCTTTACTCCATTTAATCCATCTACATACTTCTATCTTCATTCTGCCTTCCAGTTTTTCTTCACTAGGCTTTTCCCTTTCATAAGTTTTTACTATAATTTTATGATGACCTTGGGAGGAGAGGAAAGATAAAAATACATTCTCAGAAAGCCATCTTAAATCAGAAATGCTCATGGCCTTCATTTTCCTCGGCTAGCTCTTTCCTGTGGGCTTCCTGAGGCCCCCAAGAATGGAATGGTGTTTGGCAAGGAGTACACAGTGGGAACCAAGGCCATGTACAGCTGCAGTGAAGGCTACCACCTCCAGGAAGGCACCGAGGCCACTGCAGAGTGTCTGGAGACAGGCCTGTGGAGCAACCACAATGTCCCTCCGAAGTGTGTCCGTGAGTCCTTGGGCACTGGAGGCTGGTGTAAGGAAGGGTGGGGTAGCAAGCTACAAAGATTTCTGTTGGAAATGAGCTAAAAGCACAGTGATGGAAAACCGTGGATGTGGAGGTTGGGGGATTCAGGGAGAGGAGACAGAAGCTAAAATCGCGCTCAAAGCAATGATAGATCATTGTGCCCTAAGATGCCTTCACAAACCATCACGGAACTTAGGAATGGCCTGGTCCACTCCCTTCTAGATGAAGAAACTGTCAGAAATTTGCGTGACTGTCTCTTGCTCACGAAACTCTAAAATAACAACTTTTAGGCCAATGTCACATACTGGCAGGCTTCTAGGCCATATCCAGTCCAAAGATAGAGGGTTTGGTTTTGTTTTATTTGGCCTACACTGTGCTTTATAACAAATTTCAATTTGCTTTGCAACATCTTAAAATCAGGAAATTGCACATAAAAAAAATCCAGATTTCTGGCTTCCCAGGCAAAACGAAGATCTGACCAAACGGAACTCACATTCTCACATCCAGCTGTGAACAAGGACGGAGCACCACCACCCTTTTTGTTCATTATTATCTGGGCAGATCTGTGCTTCCCAGTTTGCCATGTCCCCCTGCAGGAGATTCTCAAACTCATGAGTACCACAATTAAGGCCTCCATGTCCCCAGATCAGGGCTCTGGCAGTGTCTCCTATAGTTAATTAACTAAGCCTGCTCCCTGCTCCCTGCTCCTTGTTCCTCCAGCCGTGACCTGTCCTGACGTCAGCAGCATCAGCGTGGAGCACGGCCGATGGAGGCTCATCTTTGAGACACAGTACCAGTTCCAGGCCCAGCTGATGCTTGTCTGTGACCCTGGCTACTACTACACTGGCCAGAGGGTCATCCACTGTCAGGCCAATGGCAAATGGAGCCTCGGGGACTCTCTGCCCACCTGCCACAGTAAGCCCCGGAGGGGAGGGTGGGAAAGCGTGGCAGGTACCTTTCATATGAACTGTTTCATTCATGGGATGAACTAGGAAGGGAAAAGGGGGCATCACTAGGGATTGCAGATACCTCCTTATGGACACTAACCTAGAATCAGGAACTGGGAAAATGCCTCCTCCTTTAAGGAAGTACTTCTTAGCCATCCTGCCATCTTATTAAAAACTACCTTTGTCTAGATAAGCATCCACTAATTCCTCTATTTAATATTCATTAGGCCCCTGCTGTGTGCCCTATATGCCAAATCCTACAGATTTATGAGGGTGAAAGATTGTGGTTCCAGCCCACAAGAAGCCTTATCATCTACAGGAGAAGCAGACACATAAAGAATCAAAGATAATGTGGTGTGATAAGACCTGAAATTGAGGTGTGTATAGGAAGAAGGAGCATAGCACAGGGGACCGGCCACCTAAGTCTGACCTGAGTCTGTCTGCCTTTTTTTCACCACTTTTACTTGTTTTTCTTTGATTCTTTATAATAGAGTTTCAAAGGTCAAGGTCCATAGGAAGCAGCTCTGAAGCAAAGGCTTATTAGGGAGTTCTCTTGAGATCACCACCTACAGAAAGCAAAGGAACAGAGGGGGACCAGGATGGGGCAGAGGAAAAGTGGAGCTCTGATGCAGCAACAGTGAAAGCCTCAGTGGACCTCTGGGGAGCTCTGGAGCTGGGGTGGCCCTTGACTATTGTCACAAGCTGAGAGAAGACCAATCATTGGATGCAGGCTGGCCCAGGGAGGGAGCATGGTCTCAGAGGGAAGGACTCTTCACCCAAGGCAACTTACAAGGGCTGACAGTAGAGGATTGTTTGCCAGCAGCTGGGGAAATAAGTCCTTTGGTCCCACAAGGGCTCTGAGTGGCTCACTATGGTAGGGATACACTCCGAATACTTGGGTAATCGGCAAGGGTTTTGTAGAGGAAGTAGGTGATTGGAAAGAGGAAGTAGCTTGTCAGCAAGATGTGAGTTGAGACTGGGTGGGAGATGGAGTGGTGTCTTTCGGCACCTGTCATCGAACATGATGTGTCTTTCTACACACTGTGGTGCAGACTCCATGGCAGGATGTGGCCAAGTGTATGGCAGAGTAGATGTTGTGAGCGCGTGACAGCCATGCAGCCACTCACATTTCAATGCAGAATGGGTGGTTGGGCCTCACCATGCTTGCCGGCCAGAGGCTCTGGACTGTGTTCAGCACCTGCTGAGCTCAGCAGAAAAGGAAGCAATGTTAGTTTGCAGTGTCTGCCCTGGGCCCCAAGGAGCATGCAGAATCGCCATCTCTTCCCACTCCCGGTGCACATCTTAACTGCCTGAGGAGTTTTTAAAAATACACCTGCCTGGGCTCTGTCTCCAGAGATTACAATTAGTCGTGAGTCTGCATTGGAGTCTGGGCATCTTAGAAGCTCCTCAGGGCTGGACACAGTGGCTCATGCCTGTAATCACAACTATTCTGGAGGCTGCTTGAGGCCAAAAGTTCAAAACCAACCTGGGTGCTCCTCAGGGGCTTCTGGAGACACCTCCATTCTGGTCAGGAGTTCTGGTAGAGCAGTGTTTTTCAACCTGTGAAATTTCTACGGCACACTTAAATTATGTTGCTCCAAAAACAGAGTAAAAAAAAAAAAAGAATATACTTTCTATGCTTTGAACTTCTTCTAAAAATAATTTAATTAATGATCTTTAAAATTTTTTGCAACACACCTACGATCTTCTGACAGCACACAGGTTGCAAATCACTGCAATAGAGTGAAGTTACACAGATCTTTTTTTTTTAATAATTTTATTAAATCATAATTGAATTACGCAGATCTTATTGCCATCGTTGTTCTTGCTAATCAGAAGCAGCACGTGTCCCTCCTCTTGGGGCTGGCTTACTGGGCATTCTGTTGTCCTTTTAGTCATCTCCTGTGGCGAACTCCCCATCCCCCCCAGTGGGCACCGTATCGGGACTCTGTCTGTCTACGGGGCCACAGCCATCTTCTCCTGCAACTCCGGGTACACACTGGTGGGCTCCAGAGTGCGGGAGTGCATGGCCAATGGGCTCTGGAGTGGCTCTGAAGTCCGCTGCCTGGGTAAGTGAACTCGCCAGGCCCATCCTGCCCAGTTTTTGTCCTCTGGACAGGAGGGATCTTTCCCAAGCTGGGATCCGGTCTTTGAACAGTATCATTTTATCTGTTGACATAAAATGCTTCATCCAAATGCCGACGGTTGGGCATTGAGCATGACTAAAACCTTGAACTAGCTTCTGCAGGGCACCCAAAAGGATGAGAAGAACTGTAAGTTTGATGAGGCAAGCCTTTAAGAGGTTCTCACTGTGATCAGAAAGACAACCCTTCCTATTGGCCCCTATATAAAGAGCCCCAGTCCCCACCTTTGGGAAACTTGCAGGAACACGCTCCTGCAACAACCTGAAAATAACTTTTATATTATACGTTTGAAAATTTCACAGACAATATATACATATATAGATATATACATACACACACACACACTAAGGAAATGACAGAAGCATGAAAACAACCCAGCTTACAAAGAACAAAGTTATCATTTCCCCATGGCTAATCCATTCCCTGCCTGAGCCTTAGCTTCGCAGGTCCTCTGTCTTCTCAATCCTTTCTCATACCCCTCAAGTCCAAAAGAAGGTCCATGCACACACAAACCTGATGAGATAGACTGGATGGTCTGTCCCGGAGGGAATAAGGCTGTACCCCCACTGTCTGGGGCCCCTGTCAGGGACACAGTTATGTGTTATTTCCACACAGAGCCAAAGGAAGCTGGTAGAAATGCCAGGAATACACTCTACCCAAGTGTACCCGAGTGGTACCTCGGTGTCACTCAAGGAGAAGGAAGTATGAATGTAACTAAATCATCTGTTTCACTTGCTTGTTTTCAAAACAACTCAGCTTCGACTGCCTTAATGTAGACATGACACTAGGATCCTCCACACAGTAAACGCTCCATAAATCCTGGTTGGTAAGAAAGTCAGGGGGATGATCTCAGAGACAGAGAAGTCTCAATGATCATTTTCACCCTTCAGAAAGAGAAGGCCATTTGAGAGGCAACTTTAGGAATTAGGGTTGCCAAGTCCTCAACACCATTTCCTTCATACCCAGAATTCCTGAAGTCTTTCCTGAATTGCTACTTTCAGCAAGAGGTGGGACAAGTGAGGAAAGTTCGGATACTTGGTCCTTTTGCTCACCATCCCTGTCTCCGCCCCGGCCAAGCTACACCTGTTTTCTGTAAGCCCAGGTTTGATTTACTGTCCCTCCCATCTTCCACCAAAGCTGGACACTGCGGGACTCCTGAGCCTATCGTCAACGGACACATCAATGGTGAGAACTACAACTACCGGGGCAGCGTGGTGTACCAGTGCAATGCCGGCTTCCGCCTGATCGGCATGTCCGTACGCATCTGCCAGCAGGATCATCACTGGTCGGGCAAGACCCCTTTCTGTGTGCGTAAGTATGTCATCCACTCTCCCTAGTCACCGGGCTCAGACTCAGCATGGATGGGCTTCCTTTTTCTCTTGATTAGATTAGCTAGTGGGGGGAGGGTCTCTGTATTTGTTAATTTTTTTCAAAGATGAAATCAACTGTTCTTTATTATTTGTTTCCTTCCTTATGATTTCTTTTGGTCTCCTGTTTTTGTTCATTGCTAGCTTTTGAGTTGGGAATTTAATCAGTTACTTTCATTCTTTCATTCGTACTGATTTTTATCAATGTAAATGTTCAAGGCTATGGAATTTCTTCTGCTCATTGCTGATTGATTCTAATAATGAATATTACTTATTAAAAATTCTGTAATTTTGGTTTTAATTTCTCCTCTTACCTAGATGATTTTTTTTTTTTTTGAGACAGAGCCTCAAGCTGTCACCCTGGATGAAGTGCTGTGGCAACACAGCTCACAGCAACCTCCAATTCCTGGGCTCAAGCGAGTCTCTTGCCTCTGCCTCCCAAGCAGCTGGGACTACAGGCGCCCGCCACAAAGCCTGGCCATTTTTTTTTTTTTTTTGGTTGCAGCTGTCATTGTTGTTTTGGCGGGCCCAGGGCTTGATTCGAACCCACCAGCTCAGGTGTACATGGCTAGCACTTTAGCCCGTTGAGCCGCAGGCGCCTAGCCATTTGACATTTTTTAATGAATGCACAACTAGCTTCAATCTAATTGAAATCTTATTTCACATCAAAAATCCTTTTTTCTTTAGTCATATCTTACAACTTAGCCTGTAC
>CAUYON010192543.1:0-21748 GCA_963573935.1 Arctocebus calabarensis
TCTGGATAAGGGGGGGGAGACAATTTTTTTTTCTTTTTAGGAAGAGCCTCAAGCTGTCACCCTGGATAGAGTGCTGTGGCATCACAGCTCACAGAAACCTCCAATTCCTGGGCTCAAGCGAGTCTCCTGCCTCTGCCTCCCAAGTAGCTGGGACTACAGGCACCCGCCACAACGCCTGGCCATTTTTTGGTTGCAGCCACCATTGTTGTTTGGCAGGCCCGGGCTGGATTCAAACCTGCCAGCTCAGGTGTACGTGGCTGGCGCCTTAGCCCGCTGAGCCACAAGCGCCAAGCCTTTCTCTTTCTGGACATGAAGAACAGATTATGTCACTAGAATTGGCCTTCTTCAGCAAGTAGTCATGTTCTAGAGTGAGAATTTATAGACATGAATGGCTGGAAAAGAACTTCCCACCTCACATCATGGGAAATATACAAGGAATGGTGCTGATAAAAGAATTTTTTTATGAGTGTGGCTTCTGACCCAAGGTAGACCATCAGATTCTTTTTCTTAGAAATGCAAATCTTGAATGGAGATGCTCAGGAAGAGAAAGTAACCAGAGCTGATGCCTTCACTGTCAGGGTTAGAACAGGTGATTTCATCCCTGAGTCTAGGACTAAGAGAGCTCTGTTCTTAGGAGACCAAAGCGCCATTTTCTCTTTTAATTTTGTGAACCAACCAGTGTTGGTTTTGGCATCCTTGCCTAAGCCAAGGAACCAAGACTAATATAAAACCCTGATGATTTTACATCTAAAATAGCAAATGTACCAGAGCAATAATCAATAATGAGTTTTAAAAGCCTAAGACTAATTAGACTTTATATTTATATGAGATTATATTACACGTATATATTTAAATGAATATGCAAGTCAGAGTTTTCTAAAGCAAACATTTGGCCTCCAAGATTTTTAATAAAATATCCCAAACAAAAATAAAGTTTTGAGCAAGTGCACTGTACATAGATATAGTACGTAGTGTACATAGTGACACACTTTTCTATGGATTTACAAGCACATTAATATATGCATTATGAAACACATACATGAAGATAATTTTAAAGGGTAAGATTAAAATAATAATTCTAAAAGTGGCACTGACTATTTCTTCCTATATTCCAGTGATATTTCTGCACACATACAGTAAGTATGAGCCCTTCAAAGACCATGGATCTAAGCAGTGCTGGGGGAATGAATTGCAATACCAGTGGAGTCTCATTTATCATTTGGTGTCTGTTGGGTTTCTGCAGAAAGAATGTTTTACACATGGTTCCTATAAGACTAAACTGTATGGTAACAAGAAAAAGTCAGCCAAGAATGTGAAGGAGAATAAAAAGTTTCAAATTAAGTGAAAAACTCAGGTAGAGTAAGAAATCCTTGAATCTGAGAATACTGGATGATTATAACTATAGAGGATTAAACATCAGACTTACTACAACAGCCATCAATATCATAACTCATCTGAGGAATTACTGAGAACAAGACATTCTCCTGGCAAGCCTGGAAATCTCTTGTGACTTGGAAGGCAAACTACCAAGTAACTCTAATCCTGGAGTAGCAAAGTTCAGTCCTGTAGTAGTAAGGCTAATGTTAAACATTAAGCATTTTATGGCAGTTTCTTGAAAGATCAGTGGAGGACATTTGAATGTAGTCTTTTTGGAGATCAATTCCCTTGCCACCTTTGAGGATCATTTCCTTGAGTACATCCTCTCTTGGCACCTATGAGATCATTTCCCTGAGCACACAGCCCCTGCATATCTTTCCATCCATTATGTCCTGCACCTATGGTCAGCTTCACCTCTTGCAGTGTGTACTGTCAATCTGTGTCTTGCATGATCATTTACGCAGTTGCGCCATATAATATTAAAAACAGGACACATGCCCAACTATGAACATGTGATATAGGAAAGCAATTACTAAATGTCATGGTTTCTGGAATGCTTTGTCTGTTTCAACCTCAAGATCATTTTATCAACACAATCAAATAGCTTCAGAGTTAGAAAACAACTTAATGGTCATAAATTCTAATGTGCTCATTTTCAGGTTAGCAAATTTAAGCTGGAGAGAAAAGTCATTCTCCGGAGGGCAAATGACATTTTTACTTAATATAAATTTCCTCAAGAAAAAAATAGCTAAGAAGATAGAAAAATACAAAAATCCATTTTTAAAACTATAGACATAAATTACTTTAAAAGGAAACAGGGAAGCAAAGTATGAGTTCAGGAGCAGTAGGAAGTAAAGGAGATTAGGAAAATCCTCTTGTCCAGAGAGGTAACAAGTGGAATAAGTCACTAAAGTAAACGGTTACATAATCACAAGAGAGAAAATGTTGATAGGTAGAAAATTCCAGGCAACATTTGGGATAGAGAGAGGGGTATGGAAAGGACCAGGAAGCCTTTTTAAATAACCCATTAAAAGTCAAAGCCACAGGAACATTATAGACATTTATATTAATGATTCCTCAGATGCTAGGGAATCTATAGGCTACTTTAAGCTCATTCAAAATGGTTTCCTTGCTGTCTGGTGGCTGTACAGCCAACTCCATCTCTATTAAAGTCTTGTTTCTAAGGAGAGAAACATACAGGTCTTATCCTTGCAATGAAAAGCACTCCCAAGGTAGTAGGGAAATAGCAGAAACATCCAATATGTGGTTTCTAAAGTGGTTCAAATAGATGAGACAAGGTCAGAGAACTCTGTTTGCTCTAACCACACAGCAAAACTGCTGACTTCATGATACAGTACTGGGAGAAAGACTGGTAATTATTGTTAAAGACAAAATACTACAGAAATGAGAAGTGAAACTATAAAAATGTAGAATTTTTTCAACATAAAAGAGTCATAAAATATATTTTGTCATCTAATACTATCACTTTGTGTGATGGTTAGTTTTCTATGTCTAGTTGGCAGGTCCATAATGCACAGACATTTGGTCAAGCATTATTCTGAACATCTCTGAGAAAGTGTTTTCTTGAATCAGATTATTTAAATTGATGAATTTTGAGTAAAACAGATTACCCTCCATGACTTGGGAGGGCCTTGCTCAATCAGTTGAAGGCTTAATTGGAATAAAAACTGATCTTTTCTATGAAGAAGGAATTCTGCCAGAAGTCTACCTTTGGATTCAAACTACAACTTTTTCTTTCAGGCTACACTGCAGATTTGAGACTTGCCAAACCTCCTCAATCTTTTGAGCCAATCCCTTAAACTAAATCAATCTTACTTTGTCCATCTCCCTCTTTCTCAACACACACACATGTACACACATCCTTTTGGTTCTGTTTCTCTGGAGAACTCTGATACAAGTTATTTTCCATATTTTTGTATGATAAGAACTCTTAGCATTATTCTCTCAAACTTACCAAAGTAGATTGTTTTCCACTTTCCCCTCGTGATCAGATGTATAGTAGGACATCACTATTTTATTAGGTAATATAGTTATAGTAACTTCTAGGGACTTAAAGGGCCAGCACTCTCTTTCTCCTTTTCTCTTTTTTTCCTCCTCTATTATTCTCTTTCCCCCCTCTTTGGGAGCCAGATAATTAAAGTTTAGGACATTTAAAAGCAACCATATACACGAGGGAATTTAAAAAGTCACTGTACACATTCAGGAAAAGGCACAGGCTCATAAAAGGCCTAAGAAAACTTAAAGTTTAACTTTGAGGCTGATTCTTGGCATAGAGACAGGCTACAACAATCAAAAAGCAAAACTAAAACAAAAATCAGCAAATTCTGGGAAAGAGGGAGAATCTAATTTCCGGAGTTATTATATGATCAGATTCAAATGTCCAGCTTAAAAAAAAAATCACAAGGCTTGTAAAGAAAAAAATTACAGAAACATGACCCATTTAGAGGAAAAAAATAAACCAACAGGAACTGTCCCTCAAGAAGAGTAGATGGTTGAATTGCTAGATAAAACTCTAAAACAACTGTCTACAAGATGCCCATAAAACTAAACAACATGAGGAAAATAATATATGATTAAAATGGAAATATTAATGATAGAAAATCTAAAAAGAAACAAATAAAAAAGTTCTGGAAGTGAAAAGTGCATTAACTGAAATGAAAAATTCACTGAAGAAGTCCAAAAACAGATTTGAGCAGGCAGAAGAAAGAATCAGTAAATCTGAAGAAAGGACAATTGAAATTATAGAGCCTATAGTACAAAGAGAAAAAAAGACAGAGGAAAAGTGAACTCCGAGGAATCATCAAGTGAACACACATATGCATTATGGGAATCTCAGAAAGAGTAAGAGGAAAAAAGTGACAGAGAAATTATTTTTTTCTTTTTTTGCAGAGAGATTATTTAAAGAAATAATGACCAAAATCTCCCCAAATTTGATAAAAGACAAGAAACATAAATATAT
Organism: Arctocebus calabarensis; assembly: GCA_963573935.1. Taxonomy (NCBI): domain Eukaryota; kingdom Metazoa; phylum Chordata; class Mammalia; order Primates; family Lorisidae; genus Arctocebus; species Arctocebus calabarensis. Next base: position 4,358 of record CAUYON010192543.1, read on the forward strand.
CATAAGCTCAATGAACTCCAAGAAAAATTTTTTTTTTGAGGCAGAGTCTCACTCTGTCACCCTGGGTGACAAAAATATACTCTAGCTGAGTAAAATACTAACATTTTGCATAGGTAAGAAAATTCTAAAACTGTTAACTTTTTTTCTTTTTTTTTTAAACTGTTAACTTTTAAAAATGGTTTTCAATCTGTTTTTCTCTTTTTTCTTCTCTTTTCTCTTTACTTTTTCTTTTCTTTCCCTTTTTTTTCCTCTTCTTCTTCTTCTTTTTTTTTTTTTTGAGACAGAATCTCACTCCATGGCCCTGGGTAGAGTTCCATGGAGTCATCCTAACTCACAGTATCCTCAAACTGTTGGGCTCAAATGATCCTATTGCCTCAGCATCCCAAGTAGCTGAGACTACAGGTGCTCCCCATGACTACCAGATACATTTTCTATTTTTAGTAGAAATGGGGTCTCCCTCTTGCTCAGGCCGATCTTGAACTCCTGAGCTCAAAGGATCCACCCACCTTGACCTCTCAGAAAGGTAGGATTACAGGTGTGAGCCACCATGCCAGAGCCCTCTACTTTTTTCCATATATTATTTCACTCTATAAAGGACTAACTCTCAAATTTTCAAGATTCATAGCATACAACTAATATGAATATACATATATTTGAATTTCCATGCTAAGTCTCAAAGTATACTCCATTATTGAAAGTTATGTTTATTTTGACATAATTTAGATCTTTAAACTTTTAAAGAAAAGTTGGCAAGAAAAGCACTTTTGCTTCCTGAACATGTGAGAGTAAGCAGTCTATCTGATGCTTATTTATACCTGAATATTTCAGCGTGTAATTGCTACAAATAAGGACATTCTCCCTGCACAACCATTAAAATCAGAAGGCTCAACATGGATACATTTCTAGTGTCTAACCCACAGAGCCCCGTCAAATTTTATCAATAGTCCCAAATATGTCCATTACAACAAAATAATCCAGTCCAGGATTATGTGCTGCTTTTAGTTGTCAAGTCTCATTAATTCCCTCCATCTGAAGGAACTGCTCCATCTTTCCTTGAATTTCATGACGTTGACATTTTTTAAGATTTCAGACCATTTGTTTTATAGAATGTTCCTGAATTTGCATTTGTTGGCTATTCCTCCTGATTTTATTGTTGGCAGAAGCATCATGGAAGTGGTTCTGAGGTCTTCTCCTTGCATCCTATCAGTGCTTGTGTGATTTTCCATTACTAGTTATGTTCATTTTGATTCCTTGACTGATGGTTGTATCTGCCAGCCTTCACCCCTGGAAAGTTTCCCTTTGTCTTTTGTAATTAATTAGTATTTTGTGGAGAAGTGTTGTGAAACTATGAAACTATCTTATTTCTAATCAAAACTTAACATACTATGTGCTAAAGCTAGTAGATTAAACATTCATTGAAGTTTCTGGATGAATTAAATATTACAATGATGGCTGTCAAAGGATGATTTTTAAAATTTCATTGTTCCTTCTATCATCATTAGTTGGCATTCCTCTGTAAGGGAAAAGTTTTAGCTTGACTCAATTTATTCATTTATGTGTGTATGTAAGCCATTCTGGATTAACAGATTTTTATTTTATTCAAGAGATAACTATCATTATTATTAATATTGTTATTTTGGTGCTCAATCTGTCCCATATCTGGCCAGTGAGAATTGCTTCAAGTTGGCTTTTCTGTCCCTTTGACATGTCTCTATAACTCCTTGAGTATTTCCTTACTCTTATGAACACATGAGGTTCCATGCTTATCATATCCAGCCCTGAAATCTGCCTTTCTCTAATAATTGTTGCTTCTTTTTAGTCAACAATTATACTTAGAAATCAAAAGCTGGGTGCTTTCTTAGGCCATCAATGCACCAAAGTCATCTTAGTGGAAATAGCTAGGTAATATGTACTCATACACACACACACACACACATTCTACATACACATGACATTATATTTATTTTTATATCTATTTATATATGAAGACCATGAATTCATATTTATACTTTCAATCCCAATCCAACACCATTTTCCCTTTTCTCATACTTGTAATTCTTCATTATAACTGTAAGAAACCTGGTTGCCATTGTCCTGAGTCTATTTCCTGATGGTATGGAGCCTTCTATAGTTAATCAATCTCATGTCCACCCTATCCCTGTGCAGACGCCCTTCTCATCTTGCTCTGGCTCTGACAACCCACAGGAGTCACCACCATCACCATTTACAGATGCCCTCCTCATCAACATTGAAGACTCAACACCCATTGCAATGCCAGCCTGGGTGCCTTCCTCACCTCTCTCAGGCTCCCCATACACCCTTATTTATCCATTCCACCTAATGGCTTTTGCTTTGAAATACTCAGGAAGAAAGGCAGCATTGGAGGGGACATCATAGTTTTTAAGTTCAGGTGTACTGCTTCCTTCAGTGTTAAAAAGTAGGTAATTAATAAATAAATCACAACTTCTCTTTGAACTACATTATGCATTGGGGATTTGGTCTAAAACTGGGCATGTGGGTAACAAGAGATTTAAAGCCATAAAACATTCTGTCATAAGAATGATGTCCAAATAAATCACAAAATGTACATTGTGTACTTTTCTATTGAAATGTTAACTATCCTGTTAGAAGAGAAGTTCCCTAGAGAAATTCGTTCCACTGGAATGAGAACTGAGGTCAGCTCTTTAAATTTAGTCCCTGTTTCATTTTCTGTTCTACATATGGATGGCTGTATTCAGACACTTGTTGACTTGCCTAAAGGGGTTCATCTCTGGGAGGTCATATTATTTATTGATTGATCATGTACCACTAAGTGCTAACGCATTTCATTAATTATGTTTACAAGCTCACTTGACTTTTTGCTCTCTGAGGTTATCTTCTGCAAAAATGTATCCCACTTAACAAAAAGAAAAAAGGTTTTCTTAAAGGCTGTGATTATAACTGGTGTAGGCAAACTGAATGCTATTTTTAGTATAATCAAGTAGCTAGATATTTAAAGTAATACTGAACTTACTCTAGGAAAAGGCTATTGATTGGGAGGGTTTTGTTTTTGGTTTTTTTGAAACACAAAGAGGCACCTGCGTGGGGAACTCAAATTTTCATTATTTAGCAACTATTTATTAAGCACCTACTATGTACAACAGCAAGGTACAGGCCAAGGAGGAATATCATCTCATGATAATGGCAATAGCTCAGATTTTCTGGATTATAAAGCGTCATTAATCATACTTAGAAGTTTACCTATAGTAAACTAAGTATTAATCATACTAAGATGTAGGGGACTGAGCACCAGGCTTGTAGGAGCGGTCACCGGTTCTTGAGGGAGGCGCTGGGAATGGGACAATCTCCCAGCCGGCCTGGCGATGTTTTGCAGCCCAGAGACAAGCCCTCAAGCAGCTGCATGCATTAATGAGATAAGATCTGGTGCTTGTTAGCAAGGAGGTGTTGAGCCTTGAACATTTGTGGTGCATGGGGGTGGGAATCCATCCCATGGGGAGAGCGCACACAGCGATCATTAAGCATGTAGCTCCTATATGTGAGTCCCCACACCTGTTGCATACTATTTCAATAAAGAGGCCACGACAGAGGTTACTCCGGGCTTCCCTGAACCTATGGGACAGCCACCTCTTGCAAGCATTGTACTTCCCATCTGTGTCCCGGACTTTTATTGCATGCGGTGTCGGCGTGGCGTAGTGGCACCTGACACTAAGAAGTTTAGCATCCCATTTATTCTCCACAGCAACTAACTTTATGAGGGAGAGGACATTTTTCACCATTGCAGGATGAACAGACTGATGCCATAGACATTTCCAGTGACTTTCTCATAGTCACACAATTATATGGAAAATCCACCCACTCTTCCATTCATTGGAGTATTTATCAAGCACTTTCAAAATGCCACTACCATATTGGGTAATAGGGACCAAATCAGCTAAACAGAGACTCTGTCACCATGAAGCTTACAGTTTAGCAAAGAAGAGAAAAGAATAGAAGAACGGACAAATAAAACACAGGATTACGATAAAGTCTGACAACTGGTTGGCTCAATGCACTATAGATACTGGGAGGGAAAGCAGAAATTAACTGGGCGCTGGGATGAGGGGAGGTGTCTATGCAGGGAAAGCACCAAGTTTGTAAAATGGTCACAGAATTCAGTATCTGCCCCTAGATACACTGAGAAAGTGTAATATCTTCATTTTGCCTATAACTGTTACGGCCTCTCCCAGGATCCTAACTGGGAGGGAGGTAGAGCTCGGCCTGATCCAATACATTTGTCAAGTCCTCTTAGATAGAGTTCAGTCTCTCTTGGATAAGTGTTTGCTCCATGTCTCGGCTGGCATCCCTCCTCCTCTTTCTTCTAAGACCTTGTGGCCTTTGTCTGCCTCGCTGCTAGGAGCCCTGCTTTTGCCACCCCCGTATCCTCCCTCCATGCCAGCATCTGACTGCAGTGAGCTATGATCCCTTCTCTTGCAGGCAGGGCTTCCTGTAGCTCCTCCTGACAGATTAAGGCTCAGACTGGCTCCAGCTGGGGCTGAGAACACTCTGTGGTCCGGCTGTGACTCCTGCTCAGGCCTGGCCCCAGAGACCTGCTCTGTGCCTTGCTACACCCCTCTTCCCCTAAACAATCCCTTCTAGAAACTCTCCAGCCAGATCCCCAGCTACTTTTGGTTTCTGGAAACTAAGGCTAGGGTTTGGGGATGCTAACCTGAGTCCTTCCTCTACCTGATCACTCTGCACCTCCGGGGTAGCAACGATGTGGCTCAAGCCAAGCTGGATGACAGCAGACTCTGAGTGGACTCCTCCAGAACCTCCAAAGAGGCTGGAGGAGGTGCAAGGGTAACAGCTCCCTCCTGCCCTCATTATCACCTCCACTCTTCAAAAGCTCATCTCACTCTCCAGCCTCACTCTCTGAATCATCTTTGCACAATGACCCTTGAATTGGAAAGGGTTTCCCTCTTTTTTCTACTATCCTCTCTTACATGAAAACCCTATCATGCACCCCCGGAAACTCTCTCTCCATATGCCAAAGAGAAAACACAGCAATTTAGACAGACTTTCCTTAGGAGGTAGCCTGGGCTTTGCTACAAATGCATATATTTTAATGTAAAAAGCTGAACATTACCTCAGTCATCTTGCATTCCTTCCAGAATTAATCTAAATTTCCCCCCAGACAGAGGCGTGGCTCAGGCACACTGGGGCAAAGATGATGTTCTCCGACAGGCAAAAGAGCAAAGCATATTGATAAATTTCAGAGTACTTTCCTTGTTATAAAATTCCTGACTGAGAAAAAGCAAGGCACACTTAAGGTACTAGAAGACACTTACCGGCCTAACAAGTAACAGGAAAAGAGAGAACCCAGTGAGAGCCCAGGGATATTAAGAAGGTGTGAATCATTAAGTGCTGGTGCTGCGTTGGCACAGAGCATCGTAAGGAAAAGCTATTGAATGGCTCCACACCTGTAGCTCAGCGGCTGGGGCGCCGGCCACATACACCAGGGCTGACTGTTTGAACCCAGCCCGGGCCTGCCAAATGACAATGACAACTACAACCAAGAAATAGCCGGGCATTGTGGCAGGCGTCTGTAGTCCCAGCTACTCGGGAGGCTGACGCAAGAGAATTGCTTAAGCCCAAGAATTTGAGGTTTCTGTGAGCTGTGATGCCACAGCACTCCACAGAGGGAGATAAAATGAAACTCTGTCTCAAAAAAAGAAAAGCAGGCTCGGCGCCTGTGGCTCAACGGCTAAGGCGCCAGCCACGTACACCTGCGTTGGCGGGTTTGAATCCAGCCCAGGGCCCGCCAAACAACAATGGTGGCTGCAACCAAAAAATGGCCGGGCATTGTGGTAGGCGCCTGTAGTCCCAGCTACTTGGGAGGCGGAGGCAAGAGACTCGCTTGAACCTGGGAATTGGAGGTTGCTGTGAGCTGTGATGCCACAGCACTCTATCCAGGGTGACAGCTTGAGGCTCTGTCTCAAAAAAAAAAAAAAACAGAAAAGCAAAAATAAAAGCTATTGAATGGAATGTTGAACAAGGGAGTAGCAGGATGAGACTTTTTTTTTTTTAGTGTGACTGGAAGAATATATTAAAATAAATATCAACTCATCCCTACAGATTGAATCAGGGTACTTTTGCCAGCATCTTTTTTAGACACGTTATGTTAGAAACTTATTTAAGCTGTAACTCTATATTTTTTATTTCAAATTAATATGATGGTACAATTTTTTTTTTTTTTTGGACCAGGCTGGGTTTGAACCCGCCACCTCCGGTATATGGGGCTGGTGCCCCACTCCTTTGAGCCACAGGTGCCACCCAAGGGTACTAGTTTTTGGATTACACATTGTTCCCATTTCCAAGGTAAAGTTCCAGTTGTAAAAGAGCCCTTCACTGAGGGGGTGTGCTATCTACCTTGTACTCTTTTTCTTTTTTTTGACCTGTGTTCCTGTAGTTACACTTTACTGAACTGCATGCATCTGATCTCTTTCCCTTCCTTGGCAGTTCGTTCTCAACGCTGCAGCCGGAGGGACCCTTTCAAATGTGCAGTGTGGAGAATGAACGGCCAAGGCAGGGGAAGAGATTAAATGCACGGGGTCGAGTGAAGTCTAACTGCGGGAACAAGCAAGAGATGAAGGCTAGGAGTGGGGTGGAGACATACAGATGGTGTGGGGACATCAGACTGAGACACACACAACTGGTGTGGCTAGTTGTATACGTGGGAGGCGAAGAAAAGGGAAAACTCGAGCAAGAAAAGGGAAAACTCGAGCATGAGCCTAAGATTTCTGTCCTGAGCGATGTGGAGAGGCAGGCGACTTTCTAAGACGAGAAACCCTTGATAATAGCAGATTTCTGGGTCACGTGGTGGAGTTTTGTTTTGGAAACCATCTAAGATCTTCAGCATCATCCAATAATAAACTCATAGCATACTTTATGAGGTGAAAAATTCAAATAAAATATATTCTACATCCCTTTACTACCAGCTGTAACTCTCTCAGAAAATTTGATGTAAGCATAAAATGGGGACATTGATTTTCATTTTGATGCTGCCGTTTCATGGGTCCTTCTGCTACGAAAAAGCTTTGCTATACATGCACACCCCCATCATCCTCAGGTTTGTACTCATGCAAAAACCTACTAATTGTTTTAGGCAAATTGAATCCATGTCCTCTTATCGTGAAGGATAGAAAGATACACACCTATTACGTGCAAATAATAACCTTTTTTTTGCATCAGACACTGGGAATGCATTTGATATGCAACTTGCCCTCTGTTCTAATTACTGCTGAAAGGAAAGTCTATATATCGAATAATCTAAAACCTATGCTTTCATTTTGTTAGTTATCCTACTTTTGACCATCTTTTAAAGCTATTGTATGAAAAATCACCTTATTTATTATCTACGTGTATGTTTTTAGTCTAGTTTATTTTGAAAGACATGCCAGTAATTTACATTTCTCAAAGAATTTATTAAATTTTCTTCGATGGTTGGAAAAAAATGTTTACTTGCAGTTATTTTTACCAAATTTCAATGTAGGCTTTGTTTATGGTATCCATTTTTTTTTTTTAAAGCAAGGGAATTATGGACCTCAAGTTAAATATCAAATTCCCCATTTGGGTCTTTCTTAGAGGAGAGTCAAGTTATTTCCTGGGGAAAATAATAGTCCTGAGTTTTTAATGTCAAACGGAAGTCTTTAACTAGTACACTAACCCAGCCACATTGTTTAAGCACATGGCTCTGAATTTGACGAGCAACACAGTCTAGCTGTCCCCCAGTTATTAATCAGGAATTCGCGGCAAAACTCACTGCTTCTCAGTATGTTTCAAAAGCTCTGCGAGAAAAACAATGTGGGTGCAGGTGCTTACTGGAAGGATACCTTATACATCAGTTCTCTTTAGATGCTCTGAAATTCATTTCCAGGCTGAGCCAAAACACTAGACAGCTATAGTCTCGGATATCAAAACATTTCTAAAATTAATCAATTCATTTCCTTGAGCTTCAGTTTCCAAAATGCAAAATGAAGGAACGTTCATTCATTAAAAAAACACTAAAAGAAACTGCTATATCTAAAGCATTCATTTTATAAAATGTAATAGAATACAACCCAGTCCCACTTCACAAAGACCTGTTTGTCCATCCATATTTTTAAGTATTTTTTAATCTATCTAGAAAGTAGATAATTATAATTCTGTGTGATAAATGCAAAAAATGGAAAAATACACAGTTTACAGAAGCATGAGGAGGGCTGCCTTATGCAAAAGGGGAGAATGATTGAGGGATACTAAAAACTGTCACCCCAATACACTAATCTTACAGGATTTGTAGGGAACAAACGAGAAGGTCCAGCAGAGTTTCAGCAGATAGGAAACTAACTCCCTAGACAAAGGGTACCTATGTCAGTTATGGTGGCTATAACACAGATACACCAAATCGGCTTAGTAAATATGGAAATTAATTATGTCATATAACAAAAGGTTCAGAGTCAGGCTCCAAAGCTGAATGACTTGGTGGCTCAACTTTTCCTCTCTCAGCGTTTGCCAGGGTCCTGCCCAACAGGCAGGGTCCATTAAGGCCTGTGGAACTGGCAGTGACCCCCTGAAGAAATATAAAGTTAGAAACAATGAGAAGAAAAGAGAGAAGACACACAAAATAGAAGTTTCAAAGGTGGAAACCCAGGGGACCACCGCCGGTATGTGGGGTTCCGATGGTGGCCCTGAGTGTCAGTTGCACTCAGCTTTTATTGAAGGCTATTTACTCATTAGCCCAAAGGGTAAGCTGAGGAAGGGAACTAAGATGCCAGCAGTTTCTCTCAGTGATCAGATCAGCTCCTATTGGTTCTACAATCATTAACTTATGGGTCTGAGTACTCTTGACAAATCTGGAACCTGAGCTTTGTGTGGGGGCAGCTTCCTGTGTGAGGTCTCATACACAGATTCTTAGGGAGGTGTTAAATTCTGCTTATTCTCTGTGGAGTGAAACGCCTCTGGCATCAAAGTCCTCTGAAGAATGGGAGGGAGAGAGGAATTTTCCTCTCATCACCACCACAGAGGGTCTTCCTCTGTGATACGGGGTATAAGCCCTCCTATCTACATTTCAGGGCTCAAACTGTTCCCTGGATCTCTGCCCCAGCCAAAGACAAATCTCCACAATGGGTATTTGCTTTGAGTGTTTACTGGGCAGGAAATGGCCGAGTTAATGTATCTTTAGATACATTTAGATGCTGCCTTATCACAGCATCTTCTGCAGCCATTATTCCTTCAGAGTGTTCACAGACCCAGCAGGGGTGGTAGTAAGCTGTATCCCCAATAGGCCAGAGTTCTAGAAAAAGCCGGAAACTTGCTCAGATAAGAAATTTAGCAGCAGCTGGTTTAAAGGTAAACTAGCTGACTTTTCTTTTCTGGGGGTGTTTTCCCTCGCCAAGAATGGGGTCTTCAGTCCCTATTCTGGCCGCAAGAGTTGGCTTCCCATTTCAGGACAGAATACCTTCATCACAAGGTAATTGCAGCGATTTCAGGGCCCACACTAAGACACACAGTATCCTGAGTCAGGAAGTGACCTTCTTTCCCTGTGCCTCCTTCGTAGGGGAGAGGAAATATTCCCAGATGACCCAGAAGACTTCCCCTCACATCTCAAAATTCCGGACCTGGGCATATGCCCATTTGTAAAATAATCACTAGACGTGCCACGGGTTTGCCATCACAGGCTCCAAGTGACCATCTGAGATGCGATCTGTTTTGAAGGATCAACTAACTACACGTATTGCTACATTAGGGTTATTATGGGCACAAAACCGCTGACCTGAAAGAAGACACTCTTCTGGGGATTTCTCATTTCCCAAATTATCTCTGCATTTCTTATCTCAATGAGATCCTTACTGGCTTTTCTCTACTTGCAATGCTTAGAAAGAAAGTCTGTGACAAATGATGTCATGTTAATTCATTATGCAATTCAATCTCATGCATTATAAACAAAACGTACCAAAATCTACCAGTTTAACGCCGCCTTCTGTGGTCAACAAAATATTATTTCCTTTTATATCTCGGTGGATCGTTTTGTTCTTATGCAAATGCTGAAGTCCCTAGAAGGCAGAAAATATATAAGGACTCTTAGCAAAAGAATCAAGCAAAAAACCATTTTTCAGAGGATGTATTTGTACAAAATCAACAGGAAACACATATTAAAATTAATATTCAAAAACTCTTAAATGATTTACATTGAGTTAGTCAAATCAAAGTGTATCATTTTCAATTTTGATTATATAAAAATTCACAAAACCAGAGCATTCCCCTTAGCTTTTACCAAATATTTTATTTAAAATGTGTTGATCTCATTAGAAGAAAATATCCCATTATTTAAGTTAATGGCAAATAAAACCTGAATGTTGTACCTTCATCACTATCACAGTCTCAGAAATACACTTGGGAGTTTCTTCATAAGGACGTTTGCACTAGACTGTTTATCGCAGTTCAATTTACAATCACTAAAATGTGGAAATAACCTAAATGCCCACCAACCCAGGAATGGATTAACACATTCCATGGTGTACTTGAACTGATTCAGCCATAAAAATATGGAGACTTTATATCTTTTATATTAACCTGGATGGGGTTGAAACACATTCTTCTTAGTAAAGTATCATAAGAATGGAGAAACGAGAACCCAATGTACTCAATATTGATATGAAGCCAGTAGACAATCTAATACACATTCACATAAGACAAAAACTCAAATCAGTTCAAGGTGGGGGGCAGGGAGAGGGAAGAGAGAGGGGGATGGGTGTGCACCCACTGAATGGGCACAGTTAAGGTGTATGGCACACCTCTTGGGGGCAGGACGCAATTATAAGAGAGACTCTACCTAAAAATGCAAACGTTGTAAACTAATTCTTTGTACCCCCACATTAACCTGAAACAACAACAAAAATAAAAGGAAATAAAAGGGATAAACTTGGGAGGTCAGAATTCAGGATTTTGTTGATACAAAGAGAGTAGGTTTCTAATTAAAAAAGGAATTAGCTTTGCTAAACATTCCCGATTTTGCATATACTCTTGCATCGATAAATACTAATGCAGTGATATATTTCTAAAAATAGGATCAACATTTTTTTAAACTAGAACTGCCTCATAATTAATGCATAAACAATTCACATTGCCTCACCATTAGTGCCTCGTGCAAAATATAGGCAATTACTGGCTCACTCATCCTTTCGCCCCTCTTCAGAAAGCCTTTCACAAGATCGGTCACTGAGCCTCCATTGCACAGCTGAAAAAAAGAACATTTCAAGATGAATACTAAGGTGGGATTGACATTTTAACTTCTTGCTATAAAGGTTAGTCACAAAACATTTTACAAAAATGTTCTCATTTTCTGTTTCAAATGCTTACTCCCATTACCTTTATGATTTCCCAAAAGAAACGAACAAATAAACTTTTGCATATGATTAAGTGCTGGAACACAGCTTTTATATGAATTAATTTTTAGGAATTAAAGTTCATTCCAATTTTATATGAATTTAATTTTGAGGAACACTGGGCTTGAGTCTTAAAATCAAGTCTAAGAATTATGATTCTACCAATTATTTGCAAATCTTAGGAGCTGAGGCATAAAAGCATTATTGATTTCTGATAGTTTAATTCAGTGATTTTCAACTGGTATGCTGTGGCTCACTGGTGCGAAGAGAGGGGATCTTAGGTATACCTCGACAATCTTTAAAGATCATTAATTAAATTATTTTCAAAAGATGTTCAAAGCACCATAAGTATTTTCTTCCTTTTTATTTTTTTGGTCATAATTGAAGTGTGTCATGGAAATTTAACTATAGGTTCAAGTGTGCCAGGAGACAGAAAAGGCTGTAAAACACTAGTTTAATTAACAGTGCAATAGATTTCTTGATATATAGCTATATAATATTGTATATGTGCACTAATTTAAAATTATGCTTCCTTTCTGGAAAAATTTCAGTGCACATGGAGGTAAGGATTACAAATAATATTTTAGAAAGCTATTTAAGATATATTTTCTATGATCTTCAGTATCTTCCTCTCCCCTCACCCCAAAGGCAGGGAGAAGCTAATTAGAAAAACAAGAAGAAAGTACATTTCCATATCTGGGTTCTCCAAAGTTAGGTGGCATTAAATGTTAAAGAAAACTTTCCATAGGGGTGTGGCTCACACTTGTAATCCTAGCCCTCTGGGAGGCTGAGGCAGGTGCATTACTTTAGCTCAAGAGTTCAAGACCAGCCAATGCAAGAATGAGACCTTGCCTGTACTAAAAATAGAAAAACTAGCCGGGCTTTGTGGTGGGTCCCTGTAGTCCCAGATACTCGGGAGGCTGAGGCAAGAGGATCACTTGAACCCAAGAGTTTGAGGTTGCCGTGAGATATGATGCCATGGCACTCTACCAAAGGTGACAAAGTGAGACTTTGTCTCAAAAAAAAAAAAACAACAAAAAACAAAAACAGAAAAGAAAACTTTCAAAGGAGCTGCTTGTTTGCAGAACAGGGAAACACTAATACTAGATAGCAGTGAATAAATACAAGAGGAAAGATAATGGGCAAATGGCCTTGGACCAAGAGAAGGTTTCATCAACAAAGCTCTCTAATTCCTTATTTAGAATTAGTAAAATTTCAAAATTTATTTTTGCTCAATTAGCATAAAATACCTTTCCAATATAAAGAAAAGGAATAAAATAGCACCTTGCTGCCCAGGAGGGAACTTCCCAACCTTCCTTCCCAAACCACTATGGCCAGTAGCAATAGCAGTGTGGGCACCCGGTGGTCCAGACAAGAGACACGAATTCTTCTCTCCACACTTGGTGAGGCAGAGTGTGTACAGAACCTCTAGACTGTGCCTCCCAATGCAGACATCTATCAAGCTGTCTCCTATCAATATATAGATGCAATAAAGAACCAACAGGGAGCCATGATAGCATGTTATAGTTCATACTGATAATCTTTGTGAAATATTGGCTGTTTTATAAAATATTTTTTTTAATAATTTTATTGAATCATAACTATGTACATTGGTGCAATCACAGGGCACGATTCATATACATTCAGAAATATTTTGATCGTACTGTTACAGATATCCTTCATGGCATTTCCTTGATCACTATATAAAGACATTAATACTCTACCTTTAATAAGTTTCGCTGTTTTATAAAATATTAAATGTAAGTAAATTCTTTATATTCCATAAAAAAGAAAAGGATCAAAATAATATTAAAACTGATATATGAGTTTATTTTTAATCAATAAGAAGGATTAAAATAGTATATAAAACAAAGAGCAAATATTCTTGAATTAAGCAACGGATTATAAAAAGTAAAAATGACCTTATGTTTCCCTTTAAAAATAATCCAGGTAAACAAATCATGCTGTATCTAGCCAATGCAATTTTTAGGTTACCAAGATAGGCCAAAAAGGGAATTTATAATGGGAGACTAAAAAACCCTTAAGTATATCTTTGCAACACAATGCTAAAATAGACCCTTAATGTTCTGTAATCAAACAGAATTGAAGTGTAATTTTCCTAAACCAAAGCTATACTAATTAAATAACAGAACAGCATAGAAAACAAATTTTCTAACCTAGCTGTAGTCAAACATTAAAAAAACAACCTAAATTAAATGAGATCATGCTCTATAAGCAAATCATTGCCACTAACTGCCAAAGACAGTCTTTGTAAATTCTTTGAAGGTATTCTGTCTTCACAATGTTAGGAAGGGATATGAGATTTTTACTTTAATGTCCGCAAAAGCTTGCCAATTTTTGCTGTTACCATTTCTGACATTTGCTTTTTCTCAATTACTTTGTTTATTCTAAGAATGTTTTAAGGTCATTAGTTAACTCTAACCATATTCTCCATGAGGCCACAAAAGCTTATTTTTCTAATAAGCTCCAGTTTTTGCTTGGCTTGTTTTATGAAACTGCTATCTGTGCTATGTGATGAATTACACTTATGGATTTACGTATGTTGAACTGTGGAGTACAATTCAGCCATAGAAAAGATGGAGACTTTACAACTTCTATGTTTACCTGGATAGAGTTGAAACATATTCTTCTTAGTAAAGTATCTCAGGAATAGGGAAAAAAATCCAATGTACTCAATGCTATGATGAAACCAATATATAAACAACTACACATCCATACAGATGATAAAACACAAATGTAGTCTAGTACGGGGAAGGGGAGAGGAGAAGGGGGGAGGCAAGAAGAGGGAGGGCAATTGGCGAGATCTCACCTAATGGGTGGGTACAATGTAAGGGTGTTCAGCACGCCCCCTGGCTGAAGGGGGAACTACAGTTGGAACTTTACCTTAGAAGTGAAAACAATGTAACCTAAACATTTGTACCCACATATTAATTTGAAATTGAAAGAAAAAATGTTATCAATATTCATGTTGGAGTGTTTCTGTAGGTACTAATCTTTAGCAAATATCTACAAGTAAAACTGCTGGATAATTTAGTAAGTAGATGTGTAACCTTATAAAACATGTTATACCTTTCCAAAGCAATCACACCAGTTTATACTGCCATCACCAGTGTGTAACAGCTCGAGTTGTTTCACAACCTCATTAATACCTGGTATTATTGGTCTTTTAAATTTTAACCACTTTAGCCAGTTGCTAATAGTATTTCATTGTGGTTTTAATTTAAATTTCCCCCCAATTAAACACATTATACATATATGTATTTGTATATGTATATATGTGTATGTTTTTGTACAGTATGTAAAGTTTTTTGCTCACTTGTTTTTAAATTGGGTGGGTGCACTTCATTAGGTAAAATTCCCTTTACTCCTAGGAGCTGAGTGTGTATCACATCTGTGTATTGAATTTTGGCATATGTTTTTCACAACTTTTTTTGATTCTGTTAATGAGATTATAGTGTGGTGAATTTTTAATATTTTAATAAACTTGCATTTCCATAATAAATTTCATCCAGTTGTGATGCGTTAACATTTTTTATACATCACTACATGTAATTTGTTGATACTCTGTGAAGGCTTTTTGCATAGTATGTTCATTTGGAATGTTAGACAAGTTTTCTTATAATGTCTTTGTCTTCTCTTGTCAGTGTAATGCTGGCCTCATAAAATGAGTCAACCAGACTGATTATTTCTTTCTTACATGTTTCATAGGACTCTTGTTTCCAGAATGATAATGTGGAGAAATTCTCTACATTATCACTGGAGAACTTCTCTACATTATCATTCTCTTGGATCAATTCTCTAGTAAAAAACCATAACTGGTAACAATTAGCAAAATAAACAACTAATTAAAGTCTTTGGAAATTGCCATAAGGGCACACAGCAAATGAAGGGACATTCAGGTTCATAACACAAAATCAGGGAGAGACAGCAAGAGTCTGTGATACTTAAGGCAACCTCTTCCCCACCTCCCCATCTAACTCAGTATGACAAAAGCTCTGTGTTGTGTGAATGTTGCTAAGAAGATTGGATTCCTGAAAAGACCCCTTGCTAAAATTAACATAAAAATATTCATAGCAGAGAATCTATGTAACCCTTGGTTTCTCAGTAAGGGCTAAGCGCAATTGTCTCAAATTTCTCTCTCCCTCTCCTTCTCTTGATGACAGGCACCCTTCAGGGATTCCGCTAGTACAATATCTGAAAAAGAGCTAAACGGACACAAGGGAAATGTAAATCTCTGTGGTTTACAGTCTCAAAGAGTTCTTGAAAGGACAGAGAGGGTGCAAGCTTGGTTCCTACCCCAGGGGCAATATCAATGACAAGCCACAATCATCAGTGATAAGCCTGTCTCCTATGGGAAGCAGCCACTTCTGTTATCAGCCGGCCACTAAGAAGTAAGAAGATGCATGAATCAGTCTCACCATACCCTGGTAATTTGGTTACAGCCATGTATCTTCTTCACCCTCTTTAAACTCCTAAATAAAAATCCAGAGCACCTGGTTCTCTCTGCCAACAGCACCATTTCCTTCTCTTTCACCATGTTGGCCCATTTCCCATCTGAAAAAAGTGAGATACACTTTTTCTTCTTCCTAGCCTAATCTTTGTCTGGAGAAATCTTTTTCAAAATCCACTAGCCCACACCCTAACAGTTCCCTCTCTCCACAGTTCTCCTGGGCTACAGTCTTCCCCTGGGAGAGGCAGGCCACAAGCATTTCTCCCAATTCTATGTTACAGAGGCTAGATTCAAGGTGAGTTCAAGGAGAACACTTCCTCTCCCCAGCCTCCATTCATAGGTAGAGTTCTAACCCGGCTGTGGCAGTCTGAGAATAATGGCTTCCCAAGCATTCCCATTCCAGCTTGCTCACAGGGCATAGGTTCCATGCCAGAAGAGGAAAGTTCAGAAGACCAGAGGCCAATTCCCTGGTCCAGAGCTCTGCTGGTGAAACAGGGTGTCACTCTGAGAGATGTGAGGCCCTGTTTCTGCTACCAGCTCCACAACGTGGCTCAGAGATCTTGCCCAGGAAGACAGACAGGTCCTAACAACAGAGAACTCCAAAACACTCCCAGATGTGACTTTTTTAGGAGAGAATTTAGGGAAGTTTAAGCCTAAAGAATACTTTTGAAAACAATGATAATTTTGGTAATTACAAGGAGGCTGGTAATTCTATGAATACAACAAGCTAACTATATACTAGCCAGCTTAGCAAACAGAATCACAGAAAGAAATGGCCAAGAACTTTCCAGGTATCAAAGCAAACCTCAAAGACTAGCCACAAAAAGTACTCCTGCAAGGAGGCCTGAATTTGTTTTTTGGGGGGGTGGGAGACAGTCTCACTATGTTGTCCTCTGTAGAGCGCTGTGACATCATAGCTCACAGCAACCTCAAACTCTTGGGCTTAAGCGATTCTCTTGCCTGAGCCTCCCCAGTAGCTGGGACTACAAACAATAGCCAGTGTTTGTTGCAGCTGTCATTGTTGTTTAGCTGGCCCAAGCTGGGTTTGAACTCGCCAACCTCGGTGTATGTGGCTGACGCCATAACCACTGTGCTATGGGCACTAAACGAAGCAGACTATGAAGCAACACATGCCTCAGGACCCTGCTGAAATCCTAGAGGAATCTGGTGACAATGAGAGGAGCCTCATAGCTGGGAGTGATAACAACAGAGGGAGGTAGCTTAATAGAAAGATCAGAAAAGAGACAAAGTTCCATAAAAACCACTGTCATGGCTCGGTGCCTTTGGCTCAATGGACTAAGGCACCAGCCACGTACACCTGAGCTGGCAGGTTCGAATCCAGCAGGGCCTGCCAAACAACAATGACAGCTGCAACCAAAAAAATGGCCGGGCGTTGTGGCAGGTGCCTATAGTCCCAGCTACTTGGGAGGCGGAGGCAGGAGACTCGCTTGAGCCCAGGAATTGGAGGTTGCTGTGAGCTATGATGCTACGGCACTCTCTCCAGGGTGACAGCTTGAG
>CAUYON010192551.1:0-14456 GCA_963573935.1 Arctocebus calabarensis
AGCTGGAACATATTCTTCTTGGTAAAGTATTCTCAAGAATGGGGGGGAAAAGTATCCAATGTACTCAATACTACTATGAAATCAATATATAATCATCTACAAATTCATAGGAATGGTAAAACATAACTATAGTCCAGAAAGTAGAAGGGAAGAGGAGAGAGAGGGAAGGGGAAGCTGAAGGCAGGAGGAGGAGGGTATTTGGGGGAACTTCACCTAATGTGAATGATGCAATGGTACATTTCAAAAAAATATTACAAAAGAATATAATTGTGATGGATGTGTTAGTCAATTCAATGTAAGCATTTCACATTGTATATCAAATCAGTACACTGAACCGAAGTACACCATTATGATTTAGTAAAAACAAAAAATACAAAATTGAAAAATTACAGTATTTTGAAAAGAGTACTGTTAAGACATTCAACATTCATTTTGACTTTATTATTTAATCATTCTCACATAAACTTATTGAGCTTCCAACATATGTAAGATATTCTTTCAGTTACTAGAGATACAGTGATATAAAAGTCACAATTACTGCCCCATAAGGAAAATAAATCATTTTAGGACAGATTGACCATACAACATGATAACTCACAGGATGAAGTTTTTGTTTATTTCTTTTTACAAGTGCGCCTGTATCTTTATGTGATGGTTGTATTCACTTATGGACTACACATAGGGGTTGAGTTACTTAATATGAGATTTCAATTTAGCGTCATTTGTCTAGAGAATTTTGTTTACATGAAAATGTAAATAGCAGCTTTCAGTTCCTGGGTCAGAAGAGGCCAGGTACAACTTCCATCAGTCATCCTGAGCCCCGGTTCTTCTGACACCAGTCACCTTCCTCATGCCACTTAAGTTCGACTCCAAGATCCAAGTCATGTACTTGAGGTTAACCAGTGGCAAAGTAGGTGCCATGCTTGCCCTTGCCCCCAAAATCAGCCTCCTGGGTTTGTCTCCAAAAAATGTTGGTGATGACATCACCAAGGCAACCTTGTGACTGGAAAGGTCTGAGGATTACAGTGAAACTGACTATCCAAAACAGAAAGGCCCAGATTGAAGTGGTACCTTCTGCCTCTGCCCTCATCATCAAAGCCATCAAGGAACCACCCAGAGACAGAAAGAAACAGAAAAACAGTAAACACAAAGGAAATATAACTTATAGTGAGATTATCAACATTGCCAAATGGATGTGGCACCAATATTTAGCCAGAGAACTATCTGGAACCATTAAAGAGACCCTGAGGACAGCCCAGTCAGTCGGTTGCAATGTCTATGGCTGCCACCTTCATGACATCATAGATGACATCAACAGTGGTGCTGTGAAGTGCCCAGCTAGTTAAAAAGTACAAGGGAATTGTTTCAATAAAGAAAAAAAAAAGAAATGTTTCAATAAAGGATCATTTGACATTCTCCCCCCAAAACAAGAATATAAATAGCATATAATAAAATTGAAAAATATATAAAAAGAAGGTATATGTTCAAAGCTGAAATATAACTCATAAAATAGTAATAAACAGGATACAAGACCATGAAAACATATTTAATAACTTCAAAAGTGAGGATCCATTAAAATTCTGATAGGATACTGTCAGTATCAAATTTAATTGTTAAAATAATGATTATGCTGCCCTTCTATGGAATGGATCGTAGAATGGGCAAGTTAACTATGTATTCTATAATCTATTACCCGTTCCTCTCTTCTTCTGTTCTCTTTCTTGGGATGACCATGTCTTCCAGAATACCTTTTGCTTTGACCTCTACTTTTCTTCATTCAGTAAAACATCCTGAGAGAAATTTGGTGAAGAAATAAATGTGTTTCTTAATTTTCGTTTCACTTATGATGTTGCCTCTGACAGCAGGTGCATCAGTTTGCCAGGTCTAACTTCCACCTGATGGCCCCTCCCCTCATAGTCATCTTTCACACCAGAGAGCCTCTGCCATGGCTCTGGCTCCTTTTGGAGGATTCTGCATCCTGGGCTATAGTTTTCCTCCTTCTTGTATTAAACACCCAGATGTCTCTGTTGCTAATCTCCCAGTTACCTCACTATTTTCCATCTCTTTGGTTACTTGTGAGAACAAATTTCTATGTATAATTCAAGCATCTATATATAATTGAAGAGCCTAGAGTTGATTGTGTTTTTCTACCTAAATAAAGTAAAACAGTGAGATGGATATTGCAATAGTCTCTCCTGATTCAAGCCATCACTATCACTGTCAATTAATTATCTAGTGTACTTGGTAATATAGAAAAATATATAAATATTTAAACTATTGAAAGGATATAATTTAGAAAACAAAAAGTTTGAAGGTAATGATAATGAGGATCATTTGGGATTTGGATGGATGATGATACAGCATTTAGGAAGGAAATATTATGTGTAGATTAGTAGTATTTGGTTTGGTAATAATGCCTTTGATGAGGACATCATAACATGTGTATAAAATTGCCTATTGCAAAAAAGAAAGAAAGAAGAGTATAATTGTAGAATAGCTACTTTAGGCAAACAGTATCTGCTAGAACACTTTGAGGGTCTTTATGTATACACCCAAGTTTTTGTCAAGTAATTTATTTCTTCTGCCTAAAGGATTTTCTTTCAGATTTCTTGTAGGACAGGCATACTATGAATGGATTTTCTATTTTTATTCATGTGTAAAAATACTTTATTTCTCTTTCATTTTTGAACAACAATTCCACTCAATGTGGAATTCCAGATTGATTTCTTTCCCTTTTCCAATACTTAACAGAAATCAGTCCAGTGTTTTCTAGCTTGCATAGTTTCTAACACTAAGTCTACTGAATTTCTTATTTTTATGTAAATGTAATTTGTTGTTTTTGTTATCCTTGTTTTCTTTGTCTTCAAGATTTTTCACTTGCTCTTTTTATTAGCTTGTTGGGTATTATATTGATCCATCTTAAAGATCTCTGAGCTTCTTAAATCTGTAATTTAAATTTTTAATTACCAGTCACTGTTTTGTAAATATTCGTGATTTAAATTATGCATATGAAATTGCATAAATTTTCCTTGAATTTTACCTTGAGCAAATTCCATTGTGCTGTCTCCAAAGTCACTGTCTTAGCTAGGGTTGCCATAATAAAATCTCATTGACAAAAAAAAAAACAAAACAAAAACTTATTGACCAGGTGGCTGAAACAACAGAAATTTATTTATAACAATTCTTGAGGCTAGGAAGTCTAAGAAAAGAGTGCCAGCCCAGTTGAGTTCTGGTGAGGGCCCTCTTCCTGACATGCCCAACTTTCACATGGGAACTTCTGGCTGCATCCTCACACAGTGGGCAGAGAGAAAGCTCTTGTCTCTTCTTCGTATTATAAGAACACTCATCCCATCGTGAGGTCCAATTTTTATAATCTTACTTAAACTTAATCACCTCTCAAAGACTCATGTACTACCACATCAGGAGTTGAAGCTTCAAAATATGAAATTGGAGGAGAGGGTCACAATTTTTTAGTCTGTAGTAATCCATATCCTGGTCCCACAAAATTTATTTTTTATTGCATGCAAAATTTATTGTATCCCAAAAGCCCTGATGTCTTATCTATTTCCAGTCTCAGCTCTAAAGTTCAAAACTTTTTTCAAATATCATCTAAATCAAGGCCAGGCACAGATGCCTACACCTGCAATGTTAGCACTCTGGGAGGCTGAAGCAGGTGGATTGCTTGAGCTCAGGAGTTCGGTTCGAGACAGTCTGAGCAAAGTCAAGATTTTTCTCTGAAGAAGAAGAAGAACTATTCTTCTATTCTATAATAGAACTATTTCTAGAAGAAGAATTTTTATAGAAATAGAAAAATTACCCAGGGGTAGTGGAGGGCAACTGTAGTCCCAGCCACTCAGGAGACTGAGGCAACTGGATTGCTTGAACCAAAGAGTTTGATGTTGCTGTGAGTTATGATGATGCCACAACACTCTACCCAGGGTGACAGGGTGAGACTCTAAATAAATAAATAAATATCATTTAAATCAGGTATAGGTGAGTCTGGAGGTATGAGTTGGTTCTCCTCTACAGGCATACACCATGAGGGAGGCTTTCTCTAGCCCTCTTCTCTGCCTCAGATTTTCATAGTGGTACCTGGTGAAGCTTGTGGAAAAGAGTCTGAAGGTGAATAATGACTTCCCTGTGTCTGTGACTCCAGGTTCCTATACTCTAAGGCTATATAATATATTCAGAATTCATTTTCTTTAATTATATTAAATTAACTCTTCCTTCCTGATTATATGACTGTAATTCGTCCACCTTTGGTCTTTCCCAAGTAAGGCGATATTTATGTCCTGTGTCTCCTTAGAGGTACTTTTCTTTCCTTGGTTTTCAGACTAGTTGGTTTCCCTGAGATTTCAGCTCTCTAATTAGTTGAAAACAAGTTCTGATTTTTTTTTTAATATTAGCCAGTCTTTCTTTGTTAGAATAGAAGTACTTCTCTTTCTCTTCTAGCTTTCTACCTCCAAAGCAGAAGATGCCAAATTTTTAGGATACTTGCTATGTGATATGCTTATCCTGCCTGTACTTCTTTACATTAGTCCAAGGCTGTTAGTTTGTAATCAATAACAAAAGTAATATTTGATATCTCACAAATTTTGCTAATCTTATTACTCTTTCTAATATCCCTTCTCATTTAATCTATGAAAAATATAAACTTAAGGAACAATGATTTCAGTAATTCTTCTTCCCCCAAACAAAATATTTTAAACACTTCTTTGATTGAACACAGGCAAATTATCTAAAATGTGGAGATCTCGACTCTATACACCCAGACTCCCTTTCCTCTTCAACTGTAGGTGCAATATAGGAAAAGTCTAACAATTTCTCACATTGTCAGATCTTGACATTGAATATATCATCTGTAAAGTGGACATTTATAAAAGTATAGACTCTAGAAAGACTGATGAGATCTGTTCTATAATTCAGCTTGTTATTTTTTTAATCAGTCTTTTTAAGGAAAACACAGCTATGTCATGGATATATTCGTATACACTACGTCGTTATTCTGCTCCACTATGATGATGGGAGAAAAATTTACTTGCCTTTTCTCTTATTGTATTACTTTTATCTTTCTCTGCAAGCACCAATGCCTCAAATGTGACCCTTGTGCTATATTTCAATTCCAATTTTCTTTCTAAATGCCTAGAGTGTCACTCAAAATTATTATTCACCAATCCCATCACAATGCCATTCCATACAAATACTCACCTGCTAAGTGAGAGGGGTAAGACTTTTCTTAACACTTACTTACTTAATCTACAGTAAGGGCCTTTGGAGCTAAGTTCTCTTGCTAATATGTACATAAGATTAATCATAATAATTATAGAGTACAAAATGAAAAAATTTTAAATCTTATTTAATAATAACAAAGTAAAGAGTTTTTTAGCCATTCTAAATATAGTTAATCTATTTCATATTAGCCTAAAAATACCAATAATAAACAAAAGCAGCATTTATTAGACATATACAGTATTCCAGATTTTGTGATACATGTTAACTACAGTATCTCTAATGCTCATTTTTCAATCAAAGGAATTAATGATCAAGGATGTGAATTAGTATCTTGAGGTCAAAATAATAATTGAATTCACGTCTTTTAAATTCCAACTTATTTACTTTCTCTTGAACTCATATGAATTATCTCATTACAGAAAATATTTTCAAAATAATTGTTAAATATATGTCTTACACTGTTGGTGGGAAGGTAAATTAGTACATCCTCTGGAAAACAGCATGGAGATTTCTCAAACAATTAAAAATAGAGCTGCCCTTCAATCAAGCCATCCCACTGCTACATATCCACCTAAAGAAAAGAAATCCTATCAAAAATATACATAGCGGGAACCTATCTTTATCAAAGAAAAAGTACATATAGTATATATAATATATAGTAATATATTATATACACACACATATATATATATAAAATGCTGGTGGCATGTACCTATAGTCCCAGATACTTGGGAGGCTGAGGCAGAAGGATTACATGAGCCTATCATATGCCATGGAATTACAGCATGGGAAACATAGAAAGACGTTGACTCTAAAATTTTAATCACAGCACATTTCCAATATCAATAGCAAAAATAAGGACCCCTCAACGGAAGCGTCTATCAACGGAGCATTCAGATAAACAAAATGTGATGTATGCACATAAGGGAATACTTCTCAGTCACAAATGAATTAAATTATGTCTTTTGCAACAATATAGATGGAATTAGAGGTCATCATCTTAAGTGACATAACTTGGAAAGTCAAATACCACATGTTCGCACTTATACATGGAAACTAAATAATGCATACACACATAGAGAGATTAATAATAGACACTGGCCACTCAGAAAGGTAGGGTGGGATGGTGGGAGCAGGGTGAGGGGTGAGAAATTACCTGATGAGTACACAAAAATCCCAGACTTCACCACTACGTAATAAATCCTTCTAACAAAATCGTACTTGTACCTCTTACATCTGTATTGTTAAAGATGTAAGTAAATGAATGAATGAATGAATGGTGATTTAGCCAGAAGCTTGGCCTCTGAAATGTCACATAATATAATTTCATGAGATGAGTTATATGATGTCAATTTTCTTGACAACAGAGACTATCACTATCTTTGTCAAAGAAAGAATACATAGCATAAGTGACATATGAAGAGGGAAAGAGAAAGAAGTGTGGTAATATAGGTGAAACTATAAGTCTATTTCTTCTTGTACAGACAGGAAAGTGGATTATTAAACTAATGAGAGTTAAACTAGTCTATATTAACTACTAGTAATTTGTTCTTACTATAATTCCATGATAGTAACTGCATCACAGGGTTGTAATTAAATGCAGAGGAAATAGTCACAAATTAGATAAAATGAGTGCAAACCAAGAATTTAGGGAGATACAGTCTCAATATAAAAAATGGGGCAAATAACTAACAAAGGCATAGCAAATTCAGTTTTATCTAGGAATAAAATTTTGATCTGATGGTCTACTGCCCCAAAGAGGTGACACTTTGAGAAAGTGTATGGCTAAGAAAGTAATGGCATGATGTGAGATATTCCAGTTGTAGGAGAAAAAGGAAGTAGATTGTGATTTCATTGGAGGAGAACAGTATCAAATGTAGAACCAGATATCTTAGGATTCACCTCATTGTTTATCAAGATGAATCCAAGGCTCACCAAAATGAAGGACGGAAATTGTTTCAGTAATAGCAAAACTAAATACCATCAATTGCATCCACTATTACCCACTTTGGCTGTATTTTGCTAAGTCAAGGATTGCATTTGTTTTATCTTGTATTTTCTTCATGCTCATAAATACAATGTGAAATCTTCATTATTATTCTCATTTTGAAGATGAACCAGCTTGCTTCCCAGGTGTTCAGATAATAATTGGCAGAGGCAAGATTCAAACCCACATCTGTAAGACTCTACTTCTCTTCCCTTGAAGACATTGATGCCCACGTTCTTGCTTATCAAATCCTCAATAAGAAAAACAAAACATTTCAAAGACAGAAGTTGAATTCAATCCCAGATAGGTAGACAGTGTGATGTGCATTATATTGAAGCTGAAATGAAAAAAAAATGTTGAATTCAAGTTTGAATCCAAACTTCTGCACAGGAACCAAGGTCCTTAAAATGTAAGAGATGTGATTACAAGTTTCCAATGTGGAAAATTATATGAGTTTAAGGAACTAGTTTAATATTATGTGACGATGATTTTAGTTATCAATTTTAATATTTATCTTCTCACTGAGTCCAGAGAAAACCTCTCGGGGGCAGGACATTAGAGGGACTTTACCTAACAAATGTAATCAGTGTAACCTAACTCTTTCATTTATCCTGAATGAATAAAAAAAAAATAAAAATTAAAAATTAAAAAAATAAAATAAAGATATTGAATTATTTTTCCTCTGGATGACAAAAAAATAATGATTACTAGATATAAGGCTTATCTTAAGTTCTACACAATGTTTGTTTTATAATTACTGTATTTAATGTACTAAAAGGTGTAAACTCTCTTCCCATTTCATAGATGAGAAAACTAGGAGTCAAATATATTTGCTCAAAGTCACACTTCTTGTCTTATATAAACACAGGATATTCTTTTCTCTAAGCCTAAGTTCTTTCTACAAATGGAGTCTCATTAGCTAGGATAAGAAAAAAGGACAGCAGAGAGATGTGCTGATGGCTGAATCCCCGTGCTGCTCCCCTGTTGCTACTTTGACAGCCTCTGGAAATTGTTAGTAGGCTTAGGATAATTAGGACTTGTCTGACAAATGTTCATCATAGAACTCTAAGAACCTAGCAATTTCAACTATCCACCTTAGTTCTTGAATAGATTTGTGGCACCTTTATTTGGAGAAACAAAATATAAATAGGTGATGGCAATAGTAATAGAATAACAAAACCAGAATATCATTAAACCCTCATCAAATTAGTAAGATGAGAAGTTGGAAATAAATTGAGGTATGCACAATTATCAGCACAAATATATGCAAAGAAATGGAATGGAATATTCAAGTATAAAATAAGTGGATGATTAGAATATGTAAAATATCTCAATAATACACAAGTTAATCAAATTATATCGTTAACAAAAAAAATGGAAGAGGGAAATCATTGCATGTGAAGTAGTAGACACCACCTGCTTGGATCTTTTTGCCCTTTCCATGTGGAAGGTTTGGAAATATCTTCACATCGAGTGTACTGTACATATGTAGAAGACTATAAAACAGTCATGTCCTGATATCTTTGAAAAACAAAGATGCTATAATTAATTCCTCTGGTTCTATGCCCATTGACAAACCACCTTATTATATTTTGGTTTCAAAATTAGAAAACTGACAGGAGAGAATTTGTAGGTTGGTCAAAATGAGCTTCCCAAAAGGCCAAAGTGGCTATTTGGTGTTTGGTTTATAATTATCCTCAAGGTTTCTGGTTGCCATAAATCAGTCTGTATAAACCCTACTGATTCAGAGATCGTAAAGAGACCAGGTCATTGAGACTGCATTTCTGGAGTTGATCACTGGAATGACAGTAAACTAATAAATACAGGACATCTAGAGAATGGTCGTCTTGGCAGCTGTTCGGAGCTAAGCCACTATTGCTGCATTTCTTTCTTTCTTTCTTTTTTTCCTCTTCTCACACAAACAGATAACATGGATAGAAGCACCTACTGCTCTTAACTTCAAGGCCTTGATATGTTATTCATAACTTAGCCTTCATCTCTGAAAAAAGGGAGAATATTGTTTAGCTAACACCACTCTGAATTTCTAATACACAAGCAAATAGTGGAGGAGAATACATATTAAGTTACAAAATTTAGTCAAACACGGGACCATAAGACATGTCAGATATTAGCAACCCATCTACCATTTCAAGCTTAAAAGAAAAACAGAAAAAAAATAGGAGTTTTTTCAACCTTTCTGTTGAAGAAAGGAGCAATAATGACCCTGAATTTTTGCTTACTGACTTTCTTTTTCTTTCTTTTTTTATGGTGGGGGATTCATTGAGAATATAAAAAACCAGTTTACATTGATTGCTTTTGTTAGACAAGGACCCTCCTGTAATTGTGACCTGCTCCCAAATGTTGTACTATGCCCCTTCACCCCCATCCCTTCCCCTCATTTCTTTGCTTGTGAATAATTTTATATCTACAGAAATTTTTCAAAGAATTATTCCCACATAAACTTCACCCAATTTCCTCCAATGTTAACTATTGCAACCACAATATGTTACTAATTTCTTGACTTTATCTGGATTTCATCATTCTCCACCAATGTCCTCTTACTATTTTCAGCATCTAGTGGAGGATAACGTACTGCACATCAGTTTTACTTAGCTTTGCTTTCACTTCTCCTGATTGAGACTTCCACTGATTGAAACCAGGCAGAGACCAGCTGATTGTGGAGTTGGGAAATGTAGCCTGCAGGGGTGAAGTTCACCTGTGGTGCAGAAGGTAGGTCAAAGTTCTGAGAACAAATGGTACCAAAATTAGCACACCAAGTTATAATCTTTCTTTCACTGACAAATATTTGAAATTTTAGATTGGCTATACTCATATCACTAAAGCCACACATGCATTATTAATCCTTTGTACAGCAACCTTAAAAGTTAGGCATTATTGTCCTTGGGTCTCAGAAACACTAATAAATAAAATAGTAAGAACTTAAACACATGTGTACATAGTACTTACCATTGGTATGTTGAATTTTATTTTGAAATTAACATGGTCATTTCTGAACTCTATACCCAGACATCAAAGTTTCCAGACCATGAGAAATGGATCACTTTTATAAGGAACATTAGATAATCCAGTCCAATTTTTGAATACTTAATGTGTTTGCTAACAAAAGGAGAAGAATTTCATATAGTCTTAAAGTTCTTAATTCAGACAGAGATAAAGTCTATTTAAATTCTGTTTATCTTTTAACAGTGTCCAAGGTTCAGCTAGGAATTGACTTTACCAGCATCCTTCCTGCTGGGAGAAGTGATGATGTGCCGTGTTTAGACTGAACGTCTTAAATGGCTCATCTTTGTTGCTCAAGATGTTTATAACAAAATTCAACCTGCCTGACCCTACCATTCCAAACGAAGAAACAAAAATGTAAATACGTTGTTATAGGCTCATAAAGCTTGACTTCTTTGTTAACTTATCAAAAATGTGCTAGCCTCACAGATTCTTTGATTCAAGTAATCAGCTACTGGATCAGAACCAACAGGGATAGCCATGGAGCAAGTTTTAGAGAACAGCAGGGCTATGCAGAAAGGACAGCTTTGTCTGTGGTTAGCCACATACTGTATTTTTGTTGTTCTATATCCATTTTTGTTGAATCCAATAAAGTTTTCCTTTTCAATGATCAAGCCATAAACTTATGTCTGTTCCTAGCAAACCACAAAGCATTGACATCTATTCACTTAGCCTGAGAAGCACAACATACTCATGTACAGACTTCTCAAATCCTTAACAGGCCTAGGTGATGACTTAGAATATCATCATACCCATGCCCTTTCCCCATCTTACCTTGACACCATCATGTAAACATAGACAAAAGCCACCGGGAGAACACATGGATAAGGGCACTAAATTCAATGCGTTAAATGTGCATTTCTGCCTGCTAAATTCCCAAATTCCAAATTCCATTCCAGTTCAACTTCCATGAGTGTCAAAAGAATACATTAGTTACCTGTTCTCTTCATCCTTCTTGTGAAAGTCCCCATTTTTAACAAGTATTTCCCTTAACAAACAAATCCAACCTTCTAGAGGGGTTCACCCTGAATAGGGAAGTCAATTATAATTTTCTCATGCATCCTGCCAATGACTAGTTTGATAATGTGTATATGTCATAAGTGTATTTAAAATTGGATACACTTATGCCCAATAAGAAAAGGCATCAGATGATTAAGGATAATGAGCATTTCTTCAAGTGTTTGAAGGCCATGCGCTTGTCTCATGGTTGGGAAGAATCAATATTGTTAAAATGCAGCGAAGTTTTTAATCCAACCTAATGCCAGATCGTCCATTAGAGACTGATCTAAACCACACCAACCATTTGTGTAGAATTATAGCAGAGGAGTCATGCATTAGTTACTGATATAAGATAATATACTTTCTCACAATCGACATTAAATTACAATTTTGTATATTCCAATGCTGTCTAACATTTTTTAAGTCCCTAACATGCTCCAGGCATTATTCCAGAGCACTCTAAGTGAAATAGATTGCTTAGTTATTACCATGATTTTATGAGGATTTACCAAATTTAGCATTTGCATGTTAGAGAAGATGTTATTCTTAATCTATGGCTGTTATTCTGAACACCAAAACTGTTATCAGTTTCTGTGAGCTCCTTAGACACATACAGAGACATGCATGCATGGACACGAACTTCAAAGATATGTATATTCTTCCAAATATTTTATTAAGATTTGGTGTTCCTTTGCTCTATTTTTGAAAGCATGGAGCATTTGGAATGCACCATATTATTAGACCAATTTAAATAGTATTTATTCCTTGCAAATAATATAAAAAAAAGAATCTTTGTTTTATTGTCTGAACTTGGTATATGAAGCCAAAATAATTTAGAATGATTCTGAGGACTAGTAGTTAACTGAATCAAATTTCCATTCTTCTGCAATGTATTTGCTTATTATCAGAATAATTATTTAGTAATTATCCTAATATTATTCAATCAGAATTCATCACTCCAAAGCTACTTCCATGCTGAATCAGCACACACCTCTGGCTATTCTGGAACTTAATACAGGAGTCACAACTTTCACGACTGACTCTATCAAAAAATCAAAAGCAGAATTGAAATGATTTTGATGGCAGCAGAACAATAACATTTTGGGAATTTTAATAATGATAATGATTTTATTTTAAAATATTCCAAGTTTTATATGTCTGTGCACATCATATTTGCACTCTAACTGTAGTATGTGGCAGAATACAAAATGGTAATAATTTTAGTATCAATAAATTCAGAGCGATGTATCAAAATTAAATGAATATAAATATTTTATCATCTGTCAAATAGAAATAGCAGTATCTAAGTTGAAAGTTTTGGAGTAGAATTAGAACACAATACTTGTAAGCAGTCTTTGACAAAGTAGGCAACTAAAACCCCTTTGACTGTGTTATTGTTGACAGCGCTAGTCAGGCATCTCGGGCTGGAGACTGACATGAGCAATCACCCAGCAGAAAAAGCTCAGGGGTCTCAGCCCTGCTAGCTATTGCTGAATGGCAGAGTGCAAACGTGGGATGAATAAGACATAGGTTTCTACCCTAGCTTCATTATCTGATTCTCACTGGGTGGCAAGCTCTGGCAGGGAAGGAAGAGGTCATGTTTGGTACAACACTGTAGTCCTGGGCGTAGCATAGTGCCTGGCTCGGAACAGTTGTGCAATAAAAGTTAGATAAATGAAAGGAAATGATTTGGGTTATATTTGATGACTGGATTAGTTTTCTAGATCTTCTGGTACAAATTGCCACACCCTGGTTTTAAAATAACAGAACCCTATTCTCTTACAGTTCTAGGAGTCCAGAAGTACCGATCAGTTTTACTGGGATGAAATCAGGATGGCTTTGTGACGCCCTTCACAGGATTTACTATTCACCCTTGTTTCCTTTCTCAGCTTTTGGTGGCTTGCCGCTGCATCACTCCAATCCTTGCCTGTGGTCACATCACCTTCTCTTTTTCTGTCTGTTTCAAATCTCCCTCTGCCTCCTTTAGAAACATGCATATGACTGAATTTAGGGCAGAAATATCCCCGGTAATCCAGGATAATTCAGTCTCCAAACCCTTAACTATCACATATACAAAGTCCTTTTTTGCCATGTAGGCTAACCCCACAAGTTCCAGGGACCAGAAAAAAGATACCTTTGGTGGTCACTATTCATAATTTTCATTCTTTTGTTCTTCTCCAGAAGTATGTGGTTACAGACTTATTCACTTATTTAACTAAATGTGTGACATAAATATCCATTCTGTCATGGTATTTTCTAAAAACTTCTACTCCTTAGGTTTCATAGATATATTGACTAAAGTGAACCTTGTTCTTTTCTTCTTAGATGTCCAGCACTTACATGAATAAATTCTACCTCTCCAGCTGGAAAGACAGGCCTTGTAAGAACTTATGTGGTATTGTCTTGTCTGATTATTGGTACAATATCTTCTTCTAAAAAAATTGAACATTCAGATAGACATTTTAATAAAGAAAAATATATCACTTACAACTCCACTCTCTCAATCCAAGCTTTTCTTAACTATGTACTGAGCATCGCTTAGTTAACATGGTAGCATGTATGATATTTTCATTAAGTCACTTATCACCATTGCTAGTAAGAAAAAGTCAGACTGCTAATAAAAGTAAAATGCACCATGATACATTCTGATACTAGTTCAATTATAAGAACAGTACTGACTATAAGTTAATAAACACATAAAATCATAATATTTATAAAAGTGAATTGGACCTGAGGCAGTAATGTTTCTGTAAAATAAAATAAAATCTTAAGGCTTCCACCTTCAGCACTTGACTGACTAGATCCCCCTCTTGGCCAAGGTGATCCCTACAACTGAACTTCTAACCAAAATGAAGACGGTCAAACCTGCCTCATCATGTCCCCTCCTATTCTGAGCAATGTCTCCAGTGACTCATTCACAAGCCCGAGACTGTGCAAGACCTACCTGCAGGGCCCAATAAGCCTGAAAAACCACGTGGGTCTGTCTGGTACTTTTCTCTGATTAGCAGACCCTTTATCTTAAACATTCCCTTTCATCGATTTCCTGGTCTTTTAGACAAAGCCTAATTCTTTCAGTCAATTGTCAGCAAAAGAATCTTTAAATTCACCTATAACTTTTAATCTCTCATTTCCAAATGTCCCACCTTTTGAGCCAAACCAATGTTTGCCTTCCATATATCTGTTTATGACCTCACCTGTAATTCCTGTCTCCTTAAAA
>CAUYON010192554.1:0-11138 GCA_963573935.1 Arctocebus calabarensis
CCTGCTGGGAATCCCAAGTGCTCTCTATGCCCACGATGCTTTACAGCTCTGGGAGATCATTGCCCGGTGGGTGAGAGGGAGCTGAGGAGGGATGTGGGGAGAGGGACTCTGGCTTGAGGGCAGCATGGGGCAAAAGCACAATGAAAAGGAGAGACAGCCAGGAGGAGCCGAGAGCTCAAGCCTGGGGAGAAACCAGGAGAGGTGAGCAGAGAGTGGGTGGGCTCTGAGAGGGAAGAGACTGGGATGGGGCAGAGAACACAGGTGAGGAGAGCTGTGGTGGGCAGGCTGAGGGTCTGGAAAAATCAGGATTTTGCTAGAAAGCCTGGCCAGCGACCATGTGTAGGGAAATCCTAGTACTCACCTTCACCTTCCATTAGACACTAGTGTTTTTAAAGCACAGAGGATGTCCCCAGAGGCAAGTGTTGTGAGGTCTCTCCCCACATACAGCGCTGCCAATGAGAAAGGAGCAGAGTTCAGAAGCTGGAGCCTTCTACTCTGAGAGCTCACCTCCCTTCTCTGGGCAGGTATGTGGAGGGCATCGTCCACCTCTTCTACCAAAGGGATGATGTCGTGAGGGGGGACCCTGAGCTTCAGGCCTGGTGTGGGGAGATCACCGAGGTGGGGCTGTGCCAGGCCCAGGACCGAGGTAAGATCTGTCCTGGAGACAGAAGCACCTGGGAGACTCTGCCAGAGCCCATTCCCAGCCCTGTCCTTCTAGGCCAGGACCCCAACCCCTCACCACACACTCCTCCCTCCACGCAGGAAAGCAGCTGAAACTCATTCACATCTCCTAAAACTCAGGACAGGTCTAGACACCGAAGGACTATTCTCCTCAGGGATCTTCGTCATCAACCCCACCCCATTCCCACCCCCAGGCGATCACCCTAACCTGCCACTGCGTGGCCCAGCCACACCAGAACCACAGCAAGTGAGGACTTCTGCCCAGTGTGTGCTAGGGTCTGTTTCTCTTCATAGAATATAAATGGGATGGCTGGATGTGTGTGGCTCACACCTGTAATCCTAGCATTCTGGGAGGCCGAGGCAGGTGGATCACCTGAGCTCAGAAGTTCAAGACCAGCCTGAGCAAGAATGAGACCCTGTCTCTATGAAAAATAGAAAAACTAGCTGGGTGTTATGACAGAGGCCTGTAGTCCCAGCTACTTGGGAGGCTGAGGCAAGAGGATCTTTTGAGCCCAAGAGTTTGAGGTTGCTGTGAACTATGATGCCATGGTACTATACCAAGAGTAAAAATTTTTAAAAAAAGAGTATAAATGATAAGATTTTTCTGACCAAAGCCCATGATGACCACCCTGTGTTTCTCCCTCTGGTACTGCCTGCTACTTCCAGTACACAGAGTCCAGGCCTACAGCACACTTGCCACAGTGCAAGGTCATTTCTAGGTGCAAACTCGATACTATACATTGTTTAGCTCAAACCCAACCTGAGGTCCTTGATCCCTGGAGCTCATATTCCTTTAGCCAATCCAGCCTTTTCTCCTCTCCTACCTCCCACCCCAAATGTAGACCCCATCAGCCACTCCTCACCCCCTACATTTTTTTTTTTTTTTTGAGACAGTTTCACCATGTCGCCCTTGGTAGAGTGCCATGGCATCACAGCTCACAGCACCCTCAAACTCTTGGGCTTATGTGATTCCTTTGCCTCAGCCTCCCAAGTAGCTGGGACCACAGGTGTCTGCCACATTGCCCAGCTATTTTTTTGTTGCAGTTGTCATTGTTGTCTCGCTGGCCCGGGCTGGGTTTGAACCTGCCAGCCTGGGAGTATGTGGGTAGTGCCTTACCCACTGAGCTATGGGCGCCACCACCTGCCACATTTTAACCTCTGGGAAAGAAACAACCTTTCTTGAGCCCTTCCTAGGCTCATTCTCCTCTAACACAGTCCTCCTACATGGACTGTTCTGAATTATTCTCCAGCCCCTCCCCCTCAGGCTTCAAACCAACACCTCTGCCTCCATGGGATGACTACCAGTGTTTACTGGGAACCATTATGGCCAATCCTGGGAATGCAGCTAACACTTGCACCCTGGGGTGCACCACCCCACCCTTACAGTACCAAACTGGATATTTCTCAGTACCATCCCTTAGGCTCCGCATGTCCCAGAAGACCCTCCCTGACCCATCTTCTCCCCAAACTCATCTATGTTTTGAAATTAAATATTCACATAGTCAATTTGGGTTGCTATGACAAAGTATCATAGACTTAGGTGGTTTATAAAGAACAGAAATTTATTCCCCCCAGTTCTGGAGGCTGGAAATCCAAGATCAGGGTGCCAGCAGGTCAGGGTTCTGGTGAGGGCTCTCTTTTAGGTTGCAGGCAGCCTCCTTTTTCTTCTCCTTATATCACCACACAGCAGAAAGAAAGC
This sequence comes from Arctocebus calabarensis, assembly GCA_963573935.1. NCBI lineage: Eukaryota > Metazoa > Chordata > Mammalia > Primates > Lorisidae > Arctocebus > Arctocebus calabarensis. The sequence continues at coordinate 2,381 of CAUYON010192554.1, forward strand.
AAACTAGCTCACTGCGCTCTTCTCATAAAGGCACTAATCCCATCCATGAAGGTTCCACCCTCATGACTAAATTACCTCCCCAAGGCTCCACCTCCAAATACCAGCACACTGGGGATTAGATTTCAATACATAAATTGGGGGGGGGGCACATATTCAGTTTGTAACACACAAATTAACTTTAACCTCCACTAGCTGCTTCTCATTCTTCCCTCCCCCTTATTCTCCCTCAATTCTCATAGCTCACCTCTACCTAATTTTCCCAGAAGACTCTTTAGCAAAAGTATGCTAACATTAAAAACAGCATGGGATTAGCTGTCAGGAGCCTGAGTTCAAGGTCAGTCTTTACCCCACTGTGCAATCATCCTGACAAGCAGTTTGATACCTCTGCTCTTTGATTTTCTTAACCTATAAAATAGGAGTAATTATATTTGTTCCACTTAACAAATGGGATTATTGGGACTTGGAGCCCTCACATCCACTGTGAAATGAGTGGCTTGAGCTAACCCTTGTGGGAAGTCCCTTTTGCTATGACATGGAAATTCATAATTTCTTTTTTCTTTTCTTTTGAGAGAGAGTCTCACTATGTCACCCTCGGTAGACACAGCTCATAGCAACCTTAAACTCTTGGGCTTAAGTGATTCTCTTAGCCTCCCAAGTAGCTGGGACTACAGGTGCTTGCCACAACGCCTGCCTATTTTTTGGTTGCAGTTGTCATTGTTGTTTAGCAGGCCCGGGCCAGGTTCAAACCCGCCAGCCTCGGTGTATGTGAACGGCGCTCTACTCAATGAGCTATGGGGACCGAGCCGAAATTCATAATTTCTTCACCTTATAGCACAGAGTTTTGTAACTGCCTCCGTGGACAACTACCAACATTTACCGGGGATCCATTATGGCCAATCCTGGAAATACAGCAAACACTTGCACCCTGGAGGGAGCATCTCCCTGGGAAATCAGTGGGTGCACCACCCCACCCTTATAGTACCAAACTGTTTGCTTGCCTATTTGAGAATAGGAAGAGCATCCCTAAATTCTAAACCACTTTTTGGGGCAGGGACTATCTGATCATTCAGAATCTTTCAGCCCCCAGTTGTTCCCTAACAACTAATTGAGCAATTACTGCATACCAGCTGATTTTCATCTCATTTATAAAGTAGGTATCATCCACATTTTACAGATGAAAAAAACCTATAAGTGACTGAGGCAGGATTGAAACCCATGTCTGATGCAAATATATCTAAATAAATGAACAAATGAACATAACACTTATCAAGTAATATGATCATCCTAAGACATCGGGCTTTATTTCTATCCTCATATGCTATAGCCTCTGAATCCTGTTCTTTTCCTGCTCAGGTTTCCCTATCTCCTTCCAGTCACAGGCTCAACTCTGCCATTTCCTTACCATGTGTGTCTTTACATGCACTGTTCAGCATGGGGCCATCAACCAAGGCCAGGTAGGAAGGGCTGAAAGCCCAGGTCCTTGAGGACAAGTCTCTGGACCTTGGAAGACCTGAGGGAGAGATGGGAGTTCAAACCTTAAGTTCTAGGGTTGCATTTTCTTCCCCAAGCTGGACTGGTATGCCTGGGTCCCTAATGCCCCATGCACAATGCGGATGCCTCCACCCACCACCAAGGAAGATGTGTCAATGGCCACAGTGATGGAGTCACTACCAGATGTCCAGCAGGCCTGTCTTCAAATGACTATCGCATGGCATCTGGGTCGCCGCCAGCCAGACATGGTGAGAGGGCACACTAGAGAGAGGGAAATGACATTGGGAAAGGAAACAACAGCTTCTGTCTTCAGACTAAAAACTGACTGATCCTTTGTTCTGTCTCAGGTGCCTCTGGGGCATCACAAAGAAAAATATTTCTCAAACCCCAAGGCCAAAGCTGTGCTAAACCAATTCCAAACAGATTTAGAAAACCTGGAAAAGAAGATCACCGCCCGGAATGAGCAACTTGACCTACCCTATGAATATTTGAAGCCCAGCCGCATAGAGAACAGTATCACTATCTGAGCCCTAAGCGCCTCCCCCACCCCATTCCCAACCCGAAGACTTCACCTCAGCTTTAGGACTGACATTTCCATCTTGAATTTCATGCTTTCCTAAGTCTCTGCTGCTCCCCCCACCCCAATCAGTATCTCACTAGCCGAGAGAGCAATAAACTTTTTATGTGGAAAATAAGATAATTATTTCTGGCTTTGTAGACCACAGTCTGTGTCACAATTACTCACCTGCCCCATTGTGGCAATAAGGCAACCATAGGCACCATGTAAATGAATGCTACTGTGTTCCAATAAAGTTTTACCTATAGATATGAGCCTCACATGTTGTAAAATACTTTCTTTATTCAACCATTTAAAAATGAAAAAGTACTTTGTTTGAGAGACAGGCACAGGCTACAGGGTGGATATTGCTTTCCACCCTGTACTACCCTGAGGCCCTGACCCTACTTTCCAAATCTCCAAGATCATGGTTGAGGAGGGAGAATTCTATGTTCCCAGGAACAAACTGCATGCTTGTTGGCCAAGTTAGAAATTCTGGAATCTATGGGCAGTGCTTTTGGCTCAGTGAGTAGGGCACCAGCCTTATATACAAGGGTGGCAGATTCGAACTTGGCCCTGGCCAAACTGCAACAAAAAATAGCCAGGCGTTGTGGCGGGCACCTGTAGTCCCAGCTACTCCAGAGGCTGAGGCAAGAGAATCACCTAAACCCAAGAGCTGGAGGTTGCTATGAGCTGTGATGCCATGGCACACCACCGAGGGTGACAAAGTGAAACTGTCTGTAAAAAAAAAAAAGAAAGAAATTCCTTTATCTGTTCCTTAGCAATTTTCCCTCCACCTCATTTCTCCTATTCACACATAAACCCCAAAGGGACCTAATAAGAATGATGTTTCTAGGGCAAAATAAAAACCTTTGCCCAAAAACGTCTTCCTTCTCCAGACAGTCCCAAATGAAAGAAATATCCAATTCATATTTCAAGGCCACTTTCTCAGTCTATTTAGTACCCTGGGATCTCTACATGTTTCTCATGTTCCAAGTTCGCTTTCACAACCTTTTAAGAACAATACACATAAAATATGCACAGTGAGTCTTTGGCTCTGGGATCTCAGGATCAAAATGATTCCTCTCAATTATGTTGAGGTCACTGTTCTCAGTAGACTGTTCTTCAAACATCCCTCTTCCCCCAAACAATTATTACAAATCTGTCTCTCACCAGCAAAGTCTGAAAACTTTTTTTTGAAGGGAATGATCTATTTCTATTTTTACTTCTATTTTTAAATTTTGTATCCTACCTTATTCAAAGGACTTAGATAGTTTCCATGGTTTACAATAGGGAAGCAAAGTGACATTTTTGTGTTCTTATTCCTTTCGTCAGCATACATACAGGACGGCTCACCTTCACAACTTCCTCATAGTTGGCTTTCCTTGGACTTTTCCTAGCCTCCTATTTTTCCTGGATTTGGCATCTAGAACTACACAGTATTCCAAGTGCAATGACAAAATGTTACTTCAGCGTTTCCAATGCCAAGAACCCTCATCAGTTTTAAAGCGTTCTAGCCACAACAGCACGCTTGCCCTCGGGAAGGAGCGCCTGCCTCCTTTTTACTATGTCAGAATGAGTAGGTAAGAGATAGAAGCGCGCTCTCTAGGTATCCCTTTGTCTCACTCACCAATTCCCCATCACAGGACACCAACTGAGACTAAGGTGTCTTAGGGGCAAATCAGATGGTTCCAATCCTCCACGTAAGAGCCCTTCACCCAAGATACCAGGAGCTCCGCCAGAATTAGACTTCCTCCCAAGATCGGTCACGTGGAGTTCCTCGTCACGTGACTTGCCAAACGTGGTCACGTGACGTGCCAGCTTGTTCTATTCCAACCCGGAGTGGGAAGGGGAACCAAGAAACTGGAGGTCCTTGCTCTTCCAGTACTCATGCCCCCGCTACCTAGGTCAATCAGGATTTAGAAACAACCTCTTTGGTTCCATACACCGCCTCCTGCCGCAGAAGTCCCGGGAGGATTCTGAGGTGCTGGCGCTCTCCCCTTGCCGCCCCCTCTGACACGATGGTTGGGGCCGAAGGCCACGCCCTCCCGCAGCCCTCTGGGCCCATCCCGGGCTCCTTCCCACCGCCTTTCCACCCGGCTCACCCCGGTACGATCCCCGAGTTCCTTCTAAATGGCGTCTCTCCTGTGCTGTGGGCCGAAGCTGGCCGCCTGCGGCATCGTCCTCAGCGCCTGGGGAGTGATCATGTTGGTGAGGGGACTCCCCGACGAGAACCGGAGAGGGCTTGGGGGCTCCGGGGTTGGAGGGTTAAAAGGCAAGGGAACTCTAGGCCTTGGAAGGCACCGAGCAGGTTGGAGGAGTGGGTTGATCTACTGCACGCTGAAGAATAAGACAGAACTGAGATTGAGAAATGGTAACGGGAGCAGGGTGGGGAGGTGAAAGCAGGAATGGGAGGAGCCGGGGCTCGTAAATTTGGAAACCCCTAAAGGTAAGAGAAGAGTTAGGTTCCTAAGAGATGCTTGAGTTGGAGGATATTGGGGTGAGGGGAAGAGTGCTTGTAACCGAAATCTGTGGCTGGGCCTTGTTTCTCCAGGACTTTAACCGCCGCCCACTTCTAAGATGAAATAATATGAAGAAGTGCCGGTTCTCCCTCATCTCTTCCGCACTGTCCCGTGATAATGACGCCTTTGGGGAGGAGGATTATTTGGGTTCTGGGAAAGACGGGTTGCTCACTATTCCCGTCATTGCCCTAGCCACTTGTCTCAATGTCACCACCTCAATCCCTATTCCAGGTGGCTGAGTCCGAATCGAGCAACAACCACCCCTAATCCTACCTTGTTCTGGTTAATCGCAGGCCCAGGTGTTGTGGCAACATTAGAAGTGGGATGGGTTTAGAAAGTGACCAGGAGGTACCCGAGTTCAACAACCTAGCCATTCTCACTTTTCAGATAATGCTCGGAATATTTTTCAACGTCCATTCCGCTGTGTTAATTGAGGACGTTCCCTTCACGGAGAAAGATTTTGTGTAAGTTATCAGGTGGGGGAGGTGGCGTTGGGGCCAAATTTATGTCCAAGAGGCTGGATGTTTGGGGCACCAAGGTTAGGAAACCGGCAAAGGAAAGCTGCTTAAGTCTTCAGAATATAGTTACATTGGGAGCCAGACTCAGCAGCCCTCCTAAACCCACCACTGTAGGTGTGGCCTCTTTAGGTATTTTACTTCTTTGTACCTCAGTCCACCTCTGCAAAATGAATACAATAATATAACTTATCATATATGGTGGTCAGAAAGATTGAATAGTACACCTAAAAATTCTTTGAATGGTGTCTGGCTCATAGTCAATACTCGGTAAACCTTTATAGCTATTAAGGTTTAACACTTCTCTGTCTAATCCCCACCTCCAGGAATGGCCCCCAGAAAATATACAACCTTTACGAGCAAGTGAGCTACAACTGTTTCATCGCCGCGGGCCTTTACCTCCTCCTCGGAGGCTTCTCATTCTGCCAAGTTCGGCTCAATAAGCGCAAAGAATATATGGTGCGCTAGAGGTCCAGTTTCCCCTCTCCAGCCCCCTCCTCTATTTAAAGACTCCCTCCACCCTCACCTGGGTCGTCTCACCCCTTCTAGCGCTCTCTCCGGGACCGGGTTTCCCTGGCTAGAGACTGAATCCCTTGTTCCCCCTCGAGCCCTAGAGCAAGGGGAACGGATGCTGGCCGTTCACTCTCTCTCCAGCTTCCTTGCTTTGTCCTGTACCACAATAAAGAGAACCTGCTCTCTTAAGCCTTGTTTGTGCTTGGGTAAGAGGGCGGGCACCGGACTGCTGCTGCAGGCCGGCCTCCACCGCGAGTCCCGACCCCTGGACGGAAGTGGAGTGAAGCCAGGCGGAAATGAGGCGGTGGCTTCCATCTCTCCTTCCTTGGGAGCACCAAGGCTGTCTATGCCTGCGATAGATGAGACGGGGCTGGGCTTCAACCAATCGGCTGTGGGGAGGGCGGGACTTCCTGCACTGGAGCCGGAGCTTTTCAGTCGCCGGGCTCTCCGTGGTTCGGGATCGCGTGGTGGTGGTGGCAGCGGCGGCGGCGGCGGCGGCGTCTCCGTGAGGAGGCGCGCGGGGCCATGACGTCAGCGTCCACAAAGGTTCGACCTCCCTTGCGTACAGCGCTCCCTGGCGGCCACGGGAGGGCGGGGGTGCCCCCCCAACTGACTTTTGGCTCTTCCGCTCCGGGGACTGGCAGGAGCGGAGCATGGGGTGGGGCAAGGGGCTCCCAGCGGGACGGCGATGGGGATATGCGCCTGCCCCCCCATAACGCTGCCCCGCCCCCAGGTCGGAGAGATCTTCTCCGCAGCAGGCGCTGCCTTCACCAAGCTTGGGGAGCTGACAATGCAGCTACATCCTGTGGCCGACTCTTCACCTGCGGGGTACGTGAGCCTGGACTGGGACGTGGACGCAGAGAGCGAACGCTTGGACTTAGTCACAGACATGGACCCTCTCTAGGACAGGGACAGATGTTAGTTTCTCTTTGTGCCTGGCACAGCGCGGAGTAGGTGTTAATAAATGATTGTTGAATGAAGGAATGAATGACAAAAACACAGACTGAGGCCCATAACCTGGGCTCATATTTCCTAGTTCTACTATGCTGCATATTGGCAGACCACAAACCACCACCACTACCAGCCAGCCCCCAGTTCGTAAGGAATTCCCGCAGACTATGTTCAGGGGTTCTGCTTGTAAACACCCTACTTGTTGGACTGGTTTCAGTGTGCGGTTTATAGCACCGTTTTCACGTTGTTTGGGAAATGGGTGTTCTAAGGTGGAGGCTGTTGAGATTTCTTGAAGTTGGGGATCGTTAGGGTTCCCGCAGGGGCTTAGGAGCTTTTTTTTTTTTTTTTTTGAAAGGAGGACTTCTTTGTGCATCAGTGGAAGGGGGCCCAGAGATTGGGAGGCGGTGGCTGGTAGGCTGTGGAATGCATAGCCTGTGGGCTGGCTCCACACCCCTTCTCCTGCCGGTTGTTTTTTTTTTTGTTTGTTTTTTGTTTTTTGCTATCCCCTCTCTCCCCTTCTGACAGTGCGAAGTGGACGGAGACGGAGATAGAGATGCTGAGGGCTGCTGTGAAGCGATTTGGGGACGATCTTAATCACATCAGCTGTGTCATCAAGGAACGGACAGTGTGAGGGAGGGTGGCTGGCAGAGAAAGGGGGGTGGGCAGCTTTCTTCCTCCTTACCTGTGGTTCCATCTTCCTCAGGACTCCTTTCCAGCTCATCTTTCCTATTTTGTTGCTAGTTTTGTTAGAATCCCCTTGAGGACTGAAAGAATAGAATTGGCACAATTGCCCAGAAGTTCCTAAAATGCTGTGGTAATCAGGACCTTACAAAAATTTGATTTTTGCTTGCCTGAGATACTCATTTATTGCGTTGGATAATAGGAGTTCCTTGGTTATAGACTTTTGAGGCTGTACTGCAGTATTCCCAGGGATAGTGTGATTCTGAACCAGGGAACAGGATCTGCCGATCAGTCTCAATCAACGTGTAAATCACCAAGCCTTACTTGGTGGTAGCCTGCAACCTCCATATATCTTTCCCAGAAGAGAATTAGAGGATAGACCTTTAACATTACTTAGTTCAAAGACTTCACTCTTCATACTCCATCCACCCTGAGTGCATGCAAAATTTCAGGAAAATGAGAACCCTACTAATGGGTTGGGGCCCTGACCTGGATTCTTAGGAAAGGGCTCCCAAAATTCCTTCAGAGTGGTTCATTACCCCTTCCCCTCCCTTTCCTTCTTCCCTCAGCCTCTATGATGATTAATTCTTAACCTGCTCTCTCTTCTCTTCAGGGCTCAGATAAAGGCCACTGTGAAACGCAAGGTATATGAAGACTCTGGCATCCCTCTTCCAGCTGAGTCACCCAAGAAAGGGCCCAAGAAGGTGGCTTCTGGTGTCTTGTCACCTCCTCCAGCTGCCCCTCCACCCAGCAGCTCCAGTGTCCCTGAGGCTGGGGGTCCCCCCATAAAGAAACAGAAGGCTGGTGAGGGCTGTAGAGTTGCTGCCTAAGGCTTAAAGTTCCTAGCTGAGGTTCAGTGAGAATAGGGCCTGGGTCAAAGGAGGATGAATCTGTTTCTGTGGAGGTCCCCGGAAAAAGGCAGAGGGGTAAGGGAGCTTTGGGAAGTTGGGTCAGAGGAGGGTGGAACAGTCAAGGGAACCTAGAATCTAGCTTATGTCTTCCTTCTAGATGTGACGCTCAGTGCTCTGAACGACTCCGATGGCAACAGTGACCTAGTGGATATTGAAGGGCTGGGAGAGACTCCTCCAGCCAAGAAACTCAGCTTCGACCAGGGTAGGCATCCTCCTCCTCCTATACTAGCCAAAGGGGCAGAGAGAAGGCTCTCAGCAGGAGCCTTTCCCTTATACAGAGGACTCAGACACAGTGCAGGGGATTGGGTCAGTAAGTAGCAGTGTTTGAGGGAGGTGGGTGTTGTCTTGGAAGCATGCTTGGGGCTTGCTCCATCTCGGCCCATTTTACTTCCTGTTCCAGACAGCCTGACCCTGGATTCTGGCCTTCTCATGACCTCTGCTGATCTTCCTCTACTCTCCCACTGAGCCTGCCACCTCTGACCCTTTTCACTGTTCACCCTGGACCTGTTGGATTGCTGGGTATTCTGAGCAAGGACTGCACAATAGAGGGCCAGAAAGCTGCTGGGGCTGTCCACTTGCTGTTCCTACATAACTGTCTTCCCCAACCCCTTTGCCTTC
>CAUYON010192555.1:0-13676 GCA_963573935.1 Arctocebus calabarensis
GCTGCAACCAAAAAATGGCCGGGCGTTGTGGCAGGCACCTGTAGTCCCAGCTACTTGGGAGGCAGAGGCAGGAGACTCGCTTGAGCCCAGGAGTTGGAGGTTGCTGTGAGCTGTGATGCCATGTCACTCTATCCAGTGTTAAAGCTTGAGGCTCTGTCTCAAAAAAAAGGAAAAAAAAAAACAACTTCTCTTCCAGAATTATACATCCTAGAATGTCATTATAGAACTCTTTGGGGGATTTTGTTTGTTTATTCATTTATAGATAGAGTCTCACTCTGTTACCCTGGATAGAGTGCGGGGGCATTACCATCCCACACAGCAACCTCAAACTCCTGGCCTCAAGCCTCTTGCCTCAGCCTTCGGGTAGCTGGGACTAGAGGAGCCTGCCATAGTGCCCAGCTTAGTTTTTCTAGTAATAGAGATGGGGTTTCATTCTTGCTCAGGTTGGTCTCAAACTCCTGAACTCAAGTGATCCTCCCTCCTCAGCCTTTCAGAGTGCTGGAATTACAGGCAGGAGCCACTACATCTGGCCTTGTTTGTGGTTTTTTTTAGAGACTACAGGTAATTACCACAATGCTTAGCTAATTAAAAAAATTTTTCTTTTTTGGCAGCGTTAGGAGTCTTAGCTATGTTGCCTAGGCTAGTCTCAAACTCCTACCCCCAAGCAGTCTTCCTGCCTCAGCCTTCTGACTATAGGCATGAGCCACCTAGTCTAGCCTTCTAGAACAGTTTTTAGTGAATATCTATCACTGGCATAATAAAACACAGGCTAAATATCGATAAAATGTAAGAACCAAATTAAATAAGTCTGTTCAGATGAATTTTTGTATCTCTTTGTGTCAGTGGTTTTCAAACCTTACTGTGCATTGATCGGAATCACCCAGAAACCTTGTTAAAACTGGCTGGGCTGCACCCCCAGATTTCAGATTCAGATTCAGAAGGTCTGGAGTGGGGCCCCAGCTGTTCCAACAAATTCCCCGTGCTGCTACTAATAGTCAGAGACCAACCCGTGACCCTCTCTGCTCTGCGTAATAAAAGAGCTCTCACTTTCCTTTCCTCTTGGGTCTGTTGTGAGGCTGGCTTGTTTTACATCAGAGGCTCCTGGGGAAATACCAGGAGAAAGACAGACAAAGCAGAAGTGCCTGAAGTGTTCTTTATTAATTTGGGATTCTGAGGAACTAAACTGGAACTTCAGTGTGCCGTTAGCCCCAGCTCTTCGTGGGGCTGGCCAAGAACAGGTAATGTCTGAGGTGGGTAGGCAGGCGTTGGAATGAGGCCTTGGGATAGAGTCAGGGTTAGTTTTAGCACAAATGGGCTACTTCCATTCCCATCACTCTTTAGATGGCGATGAATTAGCCTCTTCTAGCTGGTCTGTAGTCTATTACATTTTTATGACAGTTTGACCCATATAGTGTTTAAAAAAAATTTTATCATGAAAAATGTTAAATGCATAGAAATGTAAAAAGAATAGTACAATAAACACTGGTATACCCAGGAACAAAATTCAGTCATTGGAAACATTTTGCCTATTTCTTTCATTTACATATATGACCTATTTTTTTTTGCAATGTCATCTCCATAAAATAAAGACATCTTTTACACAATCACAATGCCATTATCACCTAAAAGGTAACAATATTCCCCAATATAATATTCTACCATTTCTTTTTTTTATTTTTTAAATTTAGTTTTTATTTTTATTTTTTGAGACAGAGTCTTTGTCACTCTTAGTAGAGTGCCGTGGCGTCATAGCTTACAGCAACCTCAAACTCCTGGGCTTAAGCGATTCTCTTGTCTCAGCATCATGAGTATCTGGGATTGCAGGAGCCTGCCACAACACTCAGCTATTTTTAGAGATGAGGTCTCACTCTGACTCAGGCTGATCTTGAACCTGTGAACTCAGGCAATCTACCCATTTCAGCCTCCCAAGTGCTGGGATTACAGGCATGAGCCACTGCGCACAACCCCTACTGTTTCTTTTTTTTTTTATCCCCAAATGTCTGTTATAGATATTTGCTTCTTCTGAACTGAGATCCAATTAAGGGTGACAGGTAGCATTTTATTGTTGTGTCTCTTAAGCAAGGCCAGGGCTAAGGTGAGGTAAATGAATGGGACCCTTATCAGAAATCAAGATAAATAATATTTTAATGTAATATTTTAAGAAATGGCAAATTACAGCATATCAGGCACCTGCCTGTTTTTGTAAATAAAGCTTTATTGAGCTGGGTTTAGCAGGAGGTGCGTGAAGCAAGGTTGTACACATGCAGAATCTTTTGTTTTGAAACAGGGTCTCACTATGTTGCCCATGCTGGTTTCAAACTCCTGGCCTTAAGCAATCCTCTTGTCTCAGCCTCCCAAGTCTTGGAGGCTATAGGCACACAGTCATTGTACCCAACTCCTTTAATCTTTTTTTTTTTTTTTTTGCAGTTTTTGGCCAGCGCTGGGTTTGAACACACCATCTCCAGCATATGGGGCCTGCACCCTACTCCTTTGAGCCACAGGTGTCATGCCTTTTTTTTTTTTTTTGAGACCGTCTCACTATGGAGTGCCTTAGCGTCACAGCTTACAGCAACCTCAAACACTCAGGCTTACGTGATTCTCTTTTCTCTGCCTCCCAAATAGCTGGGACTACAGACTTTTAATCTTTTGATATGTTGTTCATCATGCGTTATTTACATTACTTTTGATTTTTTAAAAATACTATGTTAAAATCTGATTTCTTTTGATTACTGAGTTTTTGTGGGCTTCTTTTTGTCATTATTTGTTTGTTTGTGTTTTGAGATGGAGCCTCAAGCTGTCACCCTGGGTAAAGTGCCATGGCATCACAGCTCACAGCAACCTCCAATTCCTGGGCTGAAGCGAGTCTCTTCCCTCCGCCTCCCAAGTAGCTGGGACTACAGGCGCTCGCCACAACGCCTGGCTATTTTTTGGTTGCAGCCATCATTGTTGTTTGGCGGCCCAGGCTGGATTTGAACCCGCCAACTCAGGCATATGTGGCTGGCGCCTTAGCCCGTTGAGCCACAGGTGCTGAGCCTGTTTGTTTGTTTTTCGAGACAGACTCTCACTCTGTCTTCCTGGATAGATTACTATTGTGTCATAGCTCATAGCAACCTCAAATTCTTGAACTCAAGAGTTCCTCTTGTCTCAGCTTCCCTAGTAGCTGAGACTACAGGTGCCCACCACAACACCTGGATAATTTTTTTCTATTTTTAGTAGAGACAGGTCTTGCTCTTGCTCAAACAGAGCACAAACTCCTGAGCTCAGGGGATCCTCCCCCCAGGCCTCCCAGAGTGCTAGGATTACAGGCATGAGGCACAGTGCCTAACAGATCACTGAGTTTTTAACATTCCCTTAAGTTTTACACTCAAAACAAAAGCCTCCCTCACCTCGCTTTAGTGCCTGCCCAACTCTGGCTGTTAACGTTCTATTACTCTCCACTTCATTCACGACTTTAAATTTTTTTTAGAGACAGAGTCTCATCTGTCACCCTCGGTAGAGGGCTGTGCACCTCCAGCTCTTGGCCTTAGGCAATTCTCTTGCCTCAGCCTCCTGAGTAGCTGGGACTACAGGCGCCCACCACAACGCCCAGCTATTTTTTTGTTGCAGTTTGGCCGGGGCCGGGTTTGAACCCACCACCTTGGTATATGGGGCCAGCGCCCTACTCACTGAGCCACAGGCACTACCCGACTTTAAATTTTTTAGTTCTTTCAGTAAATACTGTATTTATGGAACACACAGCCAGGCAGACAAAATTCTCTGCAGATTAAATTAAACCCCCATACAAGAAAGAAACATTCTAACACTGGGCATGACCACATAATATACAGAAGTCACAGATGACACAGAACAGGAACAAGGAAAGGCGATGAGCACATTTCCCTCAGCTGTGGCTGCCTGGGGCTTTTACTGCCCCCAAGCCGAGGAAAGACTAGAATTAAGAACACACACGTAAAGCCCTTCTGTGACTCCTTTCAGCTCCTACTTCCTCATTTTTTTGCTCCCTTCATAGCCAAACTTCTCAAAAGAATCCAACTTAGACTTGTTTTGAGGGACCACACCAGTGGTCTCCGGGTATGCCCCCCATTCTGGACCTGTAGGCTTCTGTCCTCCTGGTGTCTTACAACTTATTTCGTGATCTCTTATATTCCCCCCACAAATGGACCTAGATCCAGGCTAAACATTCTGGGTTAGAGTACTTTAGACGTGATGTACTGTGCCTCATCCAGCATCATCTCAAAAGGCATGGGGTGTCCAGATTTGGACCATTTTCTTTCTTTTTTTGGGGGGGGGGAGTCTCACTTTGTCACCCTTAGTAGAGTGCATGGTATCATAGCTCACAGCAACCTCAAACTCTTGGACACAAGTGATCCTCTTGCCTCAGCCTGCCAAGTAGCTGGGACTACCACAATGCCTGGATAATCTTTTTGGAAACGAGATCTCACTCTGCCTCAGGCTGGTCTCCAACTCCTGAGGTCAAGTGACCCACATGCCTCGGCCTCCCGGAGTGCTAGGATTTCAGTGTGTGCCATTGTGCCCAGCCCATTTTCAATTTCATCAATTCTGAGTCCATGTGAGAACTGGATTCTGAGAGGGATCATTCTATTGACTGCCCCATGGAGGAGAAAGAAAACTGAAGACTCAGACTAGGGTGAGAGCAGCGTGGCACTGTGGAATTTCTAATGGGTGATTCTTTTCTCATTCGTTTTATGGAACAATACGTGAGTGTCTCGCATAAAATTAGATGCTGGGAACCCTCATGAATTGACTATTTATAAAAATGGCTATAGTTTAGCTTCTTAAAATGAATATTTTATTTTGAGACAATTTTAGATTTAAAACAAAGGTGCGAGGATAATAGAAAAGTTTCATATGTTCTTCACCTTAGTGTTAAAATCTTGTGTAACTAAGATATATTCAGCAACAATAAGAAGTTAACATCAGTACAATAATAAACTAAAGGACAGATTCCATTCTGTTCCAGGATGCCACATGGTAGTTAGGAACTTCCTTTCTTTATTAAGGTTGAAGTGGTTTTTCAAATTGTGGTAAAATACACATAACATAAAATTTGCCATGTTAACCATTTTTAAGGGCACAGTTCAGCAGCGTTAAGTGCATCCACATTGTTAGGCATCCATCACCACCAACCATCTCCACAGCTTTTTCATCATCCCAAACTGAAACTCTGTATCCATTAGGCAAGTTACTTTTTTTTTTTTGAGACAGAGTCTCACTATGTCGCCCTGGTAGAGTGCCGTGGCATCACAGCTCACAGCAACCTCAAGCTCTTGGGCTTCAGTGATTCTCTTGCCTCGGCCTCCCAAGTAGCTGGGACTACAGGCGCCCACCACAACACCTGGTATTTGGGCGTTGTAGTTGTCATTGTTGTTTGGTAGGCCCGGGCTGGGTTCAAACCCTCCAGCTCCGGTGTGTGTGACTGGCGGCCTAGCTGCTGAGCTATAGGCACCGAGCCCCATTAGGCAAAGTTTCTTAAGTGTTCCTTTCAAACCTACAATGCATTAAATGTAAATAATTTAGTCTTACCATTCCTGGAGAAGATTATCACTGGAGTACATTCTGGGACTTGATGGTTATTTTTGCCTGCCCAGCCACCACCCTGTATTCAAGTAGCATGAGCTTGATTTTGCTTTAGGGAATCACCTCTTACTCTTTACCTGAAACCTTGGGGGGGATTGGTAGGCACGATGCCTTGTTCTCTCGGTGCCAAGGTGTGGCACATAATTCAAACAGGGCATATGTGCAAGGGCAGAAAGGAGCAGGAGCCAATATCCTGATAATAGTGTCCTAAAGTCCTGGGCTCCTGCCACTTCCTTCCCCCAGAGCAGGCTTGGGTGTCCGCCATATTTTTCAGACTCTTTTACTGGCCACATCTCTTTCTGGTAAATTCTACTTCCTACCCACCCCATAAGTTAGCAGAGTCAGGCACAACCAAGAATCCTATTTGCTATAGAAAATTATTTTAACAAAAGGATCCAGGTCAAGTCAACTTCAGAAGAACATTTAGGAATGCATTCAACTCCGTCAGCACCAGACGGTTGCATCTGGAGAAAAAGCCCCGACGGAATTATGTCTAGAAACAGCCTCACTGGCTGAGAAGGGGCCCTGAGCTCTGAGAGAGGTGACATAGAGTCTAGAAAAATACACAAAATAAAAAGTAGAGAGAGACTCTCACCAAACAAACGCTCCCAGTTGCTTTAGGAACAATCTCTGCTATTTCCTGCCCTCTTCTGGGTATTTTTTTGTGAGGTGACATTAGCATAGAAATACAGGAGTTGTGGCACCAGGAAGACTTTAGTGAGCATCACCGCAGCTTGGCATTCAAGTAACCGAGCTAAGTTACTCGACGTCTCCTAGCCTCAGTCTCCTCAGAGCAAAGTCAAGCGTGATGTCTCATGAAGGTGCAGGAATCAAAGGGATCATGGCTTGGGCTGGGCATGGGGCTCCCGCCTGTAATCCCGACACTCTGTGAGGCTGAGGTGGGTGGATTGCTGGAGATCAGGAGTTTGAGATCAGGATGAGCAAGAGTGAGACTTGTCTCTACTGAAAATGGAAAAACAAGCCGGGTGGGAGGAATGGGAGGTGCCTCTAGTCCCAGCTGCTTGGGAGGCTGAGGCAAGAGGATCACTTGAACTCAAGAGTTGGATGTTGCTCTGAGCTATGACGCCATCATGACACTCAGCACCAGGGGGACTGAGTGAGACTCTGTCTCAAAAAAAAAAAAAAGAAAGAAAGAAAACGAAAGCAAAAGGGATTCTGTCTGCAGAGTGCCTGGCACATCCTAGGTATTCACCCTAGATGTGCCCAATTTCTCGGACTGTTCTTTGCTACTGAAATTCTAAAAAGGAGTTGCGGTGGCTCAGATCATGAACTGATTTGTTTGTCAGGTTCTATTTGGTGCCTGAGCTTGAGCATAATAGCTGGTTGACAATTCACAGGGCACTGAACAGTTTGGAGACCTGGGGCCTCCTGTATCCTATGCACTTGAATGTCTGTGTGGCCAACAGTTCAGAAAGGAACCGTGCACATCCTGCTGAGCGCTCCACAGCTCTGTAGGAAAAAAGAATTAAGTTCTACATCAAGTGCGAAGCCTCGGGAGCTCTTCTAAGACACCACTGGCCAATTCCACAAGCAATCACAGGAGGTGCAGAAGAGCTACCCACCTTCAATGAGTGCTTTAGTTCCCGACATGGCTACGCTGCAGGACTATTTGCCTGAATAGAGGTTGTTTTCTCATAGTTCCATGACGGAAGCCTCTTCTGCTCGGATACCCTTCTCACACATCATGCATCTTTAAGAACAGGGACATCACTGTGGTTGTGCTGTGTACAACCTACACAACAGTACACAGTGCCCTGGGTAAGAAAATGGGCTCTAGAGTCAGAAAAAGCTGAGTCTAAATCTTACTTCTGCTATTCGTTTTCAGTAAAAATGTGAGAAAGTTGATCTTTCTAAATCTTGCCTCATTTGTGAAGTTGGAGTAATTACGGTAGCTACCTCTTAGTGTTATGAGGATTAAGATGAAATAATATATATGTAAAGGATTTGGGCACAGTGCTTGGCACACCGAAGATGCTTATTAAAAACTTTAACAATTGGCTCAGCGCCTGTGGCTCAACAGGCTAAGGCGCCAGCCACGTACACCTGAGCTGGTGGGTTCAAATCCAGCCCGGGCCGCCAAACAACAATGACAGCTGCAACCAAATAAATGGCCGGGTTTTGTGGCCGGCGCCTGTAGTCCCAGCTACTCGGGAGGCAGAGGTAGGAGACTCACTTGAGCCCAGGAGTTGGAGGTTGCTGTGAGCTGTGATGCCACAGCACTCTACCCAGGGTGATAGCTTGAGACACTGTCACAAAAAACAAACAAACAAACTAACTAACTAACAAAACAACTTTAACAATTATTATTCCTCATGGGTAACTTTTACTCCACCTTTAAGAGCAGGATTCCTTTATTCTACCTGGAATCCTTTTCTGATTCCTCCCCAAACTGGGTCAATATGTCTTCTATGTGCCCTCAACCCTGCTGTGCTGCCTTTAATACTATGGGGCTTCCTTCTAGAACCGTGACCTCGTAATGTCAGGGCCTATGTCTTTCATACTAGAGTGACCACTACCTAGTATAATGCCTGACACATAGTAGAAACTCAATAAATGCTAATCGAATGAATGAATGGGCTCGGCACCTGTGGCTCAAGCGGCTAAGGCGCCAGCCACATACATCTGAGCTGGCGAGTTTGAATTCAGCCCCGGCCGCCAAACAATAATGATAGCTGCAACCAAAAAAAAAAAGCTGGGCGTTGTGACAGGCGCCTGTGGTCCCACCTACTTGGGAGGTGGAGGCAAGAGACTCGCTTGAGCCCAGGAGTTGGAGGTTGCTGGGAGCTGTGATGCCATGGCACTACCCAGGGTGACAGCTTGAGGCTCTGTCTCAAAAAAAAAAAAAAAAAAAGAATGAATGAATGACTAACTGCTGTCTTTGATCAGACCAAGGGGAAGCCCCCTCTTCTTATTTTCTGTTGGAAGCCAGAAGTAGGGGAAAGAGGCAGTGAAATGGGAAGGGAGTACACAAACTGGATATCTGGCAAAGGCAGGTCAGCCCTTCCTGTGGTCACCTTTTGGGTAGAAAGGAAACTGAGTGAAATCTTGTACCAAACTGGGTCTAAGAAGATAAACAAGCCAAGTGTTCCACCTAGACAATGGCCTGATTCTCCCTGACCAGGGAAAGTGGGAGCTGTGGGGAACCAGAAAAACATCCCTTCCAATTTCCTTCCGTCTGGGCTCAGCTCCTGCAAAGCATCGCAGCCCACACCCTGCTCGTGGCCTTTCCTTCATGGAAGGCGGCTTCAAATCTGAGACAGGCTCTTATCCGGTGAGATCTGTGAAGGCTGGTTGGAGCGGCAGTGAGCCTGAATCACTCCTAACCACAATAGCCTTAGAATGACAGAGGGTTTCTGTTTCCAGGGTGTGTTCGAAAGTTTGAATACACTTCGGATTTTGGTGACACAATTTGCTTCCACGTGGCCCCTGCCACATGGGAGCAGAGATGGGCAATTTGCACAGATCGAAATGAAAAATTGTGAAAGCAAAACAACAGCAGAAGTACAAAGCTGGGGGAGATGTGGTTTAACAGGAGCATGTGTGAAAAGTGACTTGGCAGCCCAGATGCTGGTAGGCCCGGCATGAGTCAGCTGAAGGGTGTGGAGGCCAAAAAACCTCAGACAGGTCTGGGCCAAGTAGAGCTTCCAGAAAAAGAAAGGTAACAGCTGACTCTGCTCCACACTGGTCAGACCACCCTGGAGAAGTGTTGACTCTGTCTAGAGACCCATCATATAACAGGAAAGGGCGTGTGCTGAGTGGAGTTACCGAGATTGAGAGGAGTGACTCAAAAGTTGGACAGGAGGAAGAGGAGATGGGTGCCCTGGGGAAGAAAAGACTAGGGTGGGTGTAGGGTTTCTCTCTCCTTCCTATAACTTCTGCTTGGAAGTCCTTGCCCTCCTATCTTCCTGATGCACTCCTATTCATCCCTTAGGTCTCAGCTCTTGCCACCTCTTCTGAGAAGCCTTCTCTCACCTCTCTAAGCAGAAGCAGCCACACTTCCATTTGGGCCTCCGACCTCTGTGTCTAAGAGTCAGGTCCCTTCATTCCAGCACCTCTCACACGCAGCAATGTTTGAAGTATGTGTTTGAGCAGGGACCCCAACCAACTTATCTTTGTATCCCTAGTGCCTGACACAGTAACTGTTCTTCTGCAAATGTCTGATGAATTAAATTGCTGACATGAAAACTGTCACCAAACATTTTGACCATGAGGAAGAGAGATTGTAATTTTTTTTTTCTATGTGGCTCGAAAAGACGGAACTGGAAGGGAGGGTGGGGATTACAAGAAAGTGGATTTTAGCTCAAAATTAGGAAGTGCTTTATTTTATTAATAATGACAAGGATCTTAACTGCCTGATGTGGTCATGTATTGCGGCCTCATAAATTACTCCCAAACTTAACAGCCTAAAACATCAATAAACATGTATTATCTCATACCATTCGTACGAGTCAGGGATTCAGGAGCAGCTTAGGAGAGGGATTCTGGCTTGCGATTTCTCATTAGGAGGTAGTCAAGATGCCGGCTGGGGCTACAGTCACCTGAAGGCTCACTTGGGATTGGAGGATCTACTTCCAGGTGGCTCAGGCACGTGGCTCCTGGCAGGAGGCCCCATTTCCTTCCCCGTGAGCCTGTTCATGTAGTTTTTGAGTGACCTCACAACATGGCAGCTGGCTTCCCCCAGAGCAAGCGTTCTGGGAAAGAGCAGAAGGAGACTTCAGGGTCTTTCATGCCACAGTCAGAGTGTCATTTCTACAATAGTGAGCGTGGGCAGAGACTACCCACAGACATGAACACTGGGAGGTAGGAATCAGAGGGGCCTCTGGGAGGCTGGCTGCCACACCGGGCATTAACTATGTACCAGGCTTTATGCTGAGTCTTTTATACCTCCTGTCATCCTCACAACCCACTTAAGAGGTTGGTGGGGGTTTTTTTGGTTTGTTTGTTTGTTTTTTTGAGACAGAGCCTCAAGCAGTCACCCAGGATAGAGTGCCGTGGCATCACAGCTCACAGCAACCTCCAATTCCTGGGCTCAAGCGAGTCTCTTGCCTCCGCCTCCCAAGTAGCTGGGACTATAGGCACCCGTCACAACACCCGGCCATTTTTTGGTTGCAGCCGTCATTGTTGTTTGGCGGGCCTGGGCTGGATTCGAACCCGCCAGCTCAGGTGTACATGGCTGGCGCCTTAGCCCGTTGAGCCACAGGCGCCGTGCCGAGGTTGGTGTTTTTATTATCCTTATTTTATAGACAAGGAAACCAAAGCCCAGCGATTAACTTATCCTTGTTCACGTACCTGAAAAGTCTTTGTGCTTTGGTTTGAAACAAAAACCCTGACATCATCACACTTTCTGCTTTATTATGCTACGCTGGGCTGCCCCTTGGATAGTCCCTTGTCAGGGATGCTGGGGCAGTGATTCTCAGTCCTGGCCGTGCATCAGCTGGGAAAGTTTTACAAATTATGATGCCTAACTCCAGGGTTCTGATCTCATTGGTCTGGAGTTTGATTCTATTTTTCAGCGGGTTCAGAACCACTGCTATAAAGAAATTGCCAGCATTGGGTGGCGCCTGTGGCTCAGTGAGTAGGGTGCCAGCCCCATATGCTGGAGGTGGCGGGTTCAAACCCAACCCCAGCTAAAAACTGCAAAAAAAAAAAAAAAAAGAAAAGAAATTCCCAGCTTTGGTTAGAGGACAGCTCATACCCTTCCTGAGGTCCTTTCCAATGTTACATGCAAGCACCTGGGTGAAATGGGACATATTTTTATTACCCTAGTAGGTAGTGATTCTAGTATAATCAATGTGTCAGTGATTTCCTACTTACTATCTTAGGACCCATGGAGGGGATGTCTGAACTTCATCTTGAAAGGCAGATGAATGTTGCACAAACTGAGAAGGAGGCCTAATCCAACTAGAGGGAAATTCTCAAGACCTAATGCCAGGGTAGAATTTCAGGAATGTAAATTATTAACAAGAGAGTGTTTGTAGAAGTCTCCTCTCGGATCCTCTAACCATTGCCAGCCTAATTCCACACCTCCCTCATCCGCATCTCCAGCTCCTAGCCACTGTCCACTGTGATCAGAGACACCTTTCTTAATGCAGATACAGAGAATAAGCTGGAAAGGACCCAAGGAGGAAGAGTCTCTGGGATATGCTTCTGAAGAAAAGGGATGGGGGAGAATTTTTTTTAACTTAATGCTCTGCTAGTATCCTTTGCTTCTTAAGAATGACAGTTCTCAGCTCGGCATCTATGGCTCAGAGGGCTAAGGTGCCAGCCACATACACCTGAGCTGACGGGTTTGAATCCAGCCTGGACCTGCCAAACAACAATGATGGCTGCAACAAGAAAAATGGCCAGGTGTTGTGGCGGGCGCCTGTAGTCCCAGCTACTTGGGAGGCGGAGGCAGGAACTTGCTTGAGCCCAGGAGTTGGAGGTTGCTATAAGCTGTGATGCCACAGCACTCTATCCAGGGTGACAGCTTGAGGCTCTGTCTCAAAAACAAAAGAATGACATTTCTCAGAAGTTGAATCATGGGATGATGTTCTCAGGTGGTCATCATATGTGTAAGAAGACTCGCTAGGGCTTCTATGTGCCTTTCCTTTCAAATCACGCCACACCTGCCTGTCCTGAATGTAAGCACACTCCTGCCAGTAACACTGATCCTGGTATAATATTTGTTCATCTTGGAGATGCTGATTGAGAGACTGAGCCAGGCTCTGATCTAGGCAACAGAGATGATGCCATGAACAAGGCAAAGACCTTGTTTTCATAGAACTCTTCAGAAAGATAAGCAGATAATCTCTAACGGCACGAGGATTAGACTAACATCAGAATCCTCAATAGGATACAAGAGAGGTTAGAGGGATAGTTTCAAAGTGCCGAAAGAAAGGAATTTTGACCTTAGAATTTTAAGCTATCTTTTAAAGGACAGAGTTAATTGAAAATAGTGTCAGGTGCCCTAGAGGCCCTCAGAAGATTTCCCACACAAAGACTTGCTTCAAAGACATAGTTGGAAGTTCCAACAAGGAGAAAAAGAAAGTCAGAGAATATTTTGAGATGGAGGCATTGAAATAAGTTGCTCAAGTTCATTGCTGTGTAAATGTATGGAAAAAATATATATATAATGTCATAACCCAAACTCTAGAAAATACGAATAACAGCCACATAAAGACCAGACCTAGGGAAACATACTTAGATATATGTCTCCTTTGGAAAGAACAAATAGATACTGATAAGCTTTAGAAGTTGAATGGAGGAAAGTATAGCTATAAAGGGTGAATCCCAGAAGAACAAAAATAGAATGTAAAACTTACAAAAACCACAGAGGCAATTTTTTTAATCCAGTAAATGTAGGAAAAGAGTAGAAATAAAACAAGATGGAAACATGAAGCTAAATGATAGAAATTGTCCTCATATACTGGTGATTAGCATTTATGTGAGTTAAATTCACCAATAAAACTTTTTTTTTTTTTACGAGAGAAGTATTTGAAGCAAAAAGATATGAAAGGTTAAAAAAAAAAAAAGAAAAGAAAATGAGGGAAGCAAGTTCAATAGCTGACAGAATAAATAAAGGCATCCAAAGAGTCAAAGAAAAGTAGTAAAAGGAATAGTAGAATGAACATAAACAGCACATAAACATGAGCATGCACTAAACAATATAGCTCCCAACAACAAAAATTAATAACTGGTAGAGCCTCGGCACCTGTGGCTCAATGGGCTAAGGTGCCAGCCACGTACACCTGAGATGGCGAGTTCGAACCCAGCCCAGGCCCACCAAACAACAATGACGGCTGCAACCAAAAAATGGCCGGGTGTTGTGGTGGGCACCTGTAGTCCCAGCTACTTGGGTGGCGGATGCAAGAGACTCGCTTGAGCCCAGGAGTTGAAGGTTGCTGTGAGCTGTGATGCCACATCACTCTATCCAGGGTGACAGCTTAAGGCTCTGTATCAAAAAAAAAAAAAAAAGAAAAAAAATCATTTCCCTGTCCCTGTTTGTGCTTTTTTTTTTGAGACAGAGCCTCAAGCTGTCGTCCTGGATAGAGTGCTGTGGCATCACAGCTCACAGC
>CAUYON010192560.1:0-10213 GCA_963573935.1 Arctocebus calabarensis
CTTGATCACTATATAAAGACATTAATACTCTACCTTTAATAAGTTTCGCCAGTACCCTGCTAAGATGCACCGTAGGTGTGTTCCTACTAATTGCCCTCCCTCTACCCATCCTCCCCCCACCCCTCCCCTCCCTTTCCCCTATCCCTGTATTCCGGATTCTATCCCTTTCACAGTAGTACCAAAGAAGACACTATGATAATTTTTGTGAAAAGAATCTCATTCTGTCACCCTGGGTGGAGTGCCCTGGTGTCGTAATAGTTCACAGCATGAGAACCTGGGCTCAAGGGATCCTCTTACCTCAGCCTCCCAAAAGATCCTCTTACCTCAGCCTGCCACTACACTGAGCTAGTTTTTTCTATTTTTAGTAGAGACAGGATCTTGCTCTTTCTCAGACTGGTCTCAAACTCTTGAGCTCAAGTAATCCACCACCTCAGCCTACCAAAGTGCTAGGATTATAGAAGTGAGCCACTATCCATGGCCTAATCCTAATATTTGATTATTTATCTTATTATGTTGTTAATTGAATTGTAGGTGTTTTATGAATTTTCATTTTTTAAGTTTTTCTCTGACTGTTTTGGTTCAGTGGAATTTTTTAATGATCCATTTATATTGTTCTCTTTTTCTTTTGTGTGATTGATTTACAAGTAAGTTTTATACTTTCGCGTGTTTTGTGTTGGTGAATATTCTCCTATCACTTCCAAATTTAGAACAGCTTGAGCATTTCTTGTAGGGCTTGTCTAGTGATAAGAAATTCCCTCAGCATTTGCTTGAATGAGAAAGCCAACTCTCCATAATTATGGATCTTGTTCTTGCTGCATGTAGCATCATGGTCAATCAGGTTTCTTTTTCTTTCAGCACTGTGAATATGTCATTCCATTTTCTTGTGGCCTGTAAGGTTTCTGCTGAGAGTTCCACTGTTACTCTTATGGGTTCCTTTACAGTTGTGTAGGCACTTTTGTCTTGCTGATTTTAGAATTCATTCTTTCACTTTGCTTTGAACAGTCAGATTATATTGTGGCAAGGTTCATTTTTGCATTGTGTTTTCATGATAATTGCTGAGACTTCTGTATCTAGAAGTCTAAGTTTCTTGCTAGGCTTAGGAATTTTTTATCTATTATTTCATTAAGTGGGGTTTCTAAGCTTTTTAATTTCTTTTCAATCCAGGGAGTACTTTAAATTGTAAATTTGTAAATTAGCTGCTTACATAGTTCCAAAATTATTGAAGGATTTGTTTTATTTTTCTTTAAATTTTTTTCTTATTGGAATATTTCAAACGACTAGTCTTCAAAATATAAAATACCTTGATTCTCTCTTCTTGGTCTAGTCAATCACTGAGACCTTTAAATATATTTTGTACTCCAGTCAATAAATTTTTCAGTTCCTCTAAATTGATTCACTGACTTCTTTGTATCAGTTTTCATATTTCTCTTATATCTCATTATGCTTCTTCTAAATCAGTATTTTGAATTCTTTATTTGGAATTTAAAGAATTTCTTTTTGTTATTTTTTAATTAAGTCATACACATAGCTCATGAATACATTTATAATACATCTGATACAATATGTTGATTTTTTTATATAATCTGACATGATTGCATCAAACCGAAAGAATTTCTCTTTAGTTAAGACATATTGGTAGAGAATTATTGTGTTCCTTTGAAGCTGTCATATTACCTTATTTTCTCATTTTCTATATTTTTACATTGATTTCTCTTCATAAAGTACAACAATTACTTCCTATTGTAAGTTATTTTCATTAGTGTAAGACATTTTTCTTGAAGATGTGACTATTACATCAGCTTAGTGTGGCCCTTTGGTTTTGGTTCTGGGTGCATGCAATAGTGAAGAGTCTAATGTGATTTATTGCTTTAAATAGCCTCCGTGGTATCCTGTGTATTAGGATGCAATTATTCAAAGGGGCTGCAGTAAAGTTGTGGTGGGGACAGGAACACATATGGGCCTGCCTTCAGGGTTCAGTGGTAGGAGTAATGAGCTAACTCTGTCTATCTTTATGACTAGAGGCAAGGTATGCTGGACCCTGTGTTGGTGGTCATAGGCAGGCCAATTCTTGGGTCTCTGCATGGCTTTCTCTGATGCTGGTTGCAGTGTCTTTATCCTGGGAAGGTGAGTAGGCTCTGAAGCTCTTGAGAAACCAAGTGGTTTAGGTGATAGCAGTAGCAGTAGTGGTGAGATGCTCTTCTGTTTTCCAAGAATTGTGCATTTGTGTTGGCAGTGCTTGGAATGATCTGTGAAGGCTGCACTCCAGGCCAGAAAGTGCCAAATATCCTAGTTTATGGGTTGGGTTGCGGATATCTAACAGCCTTAACACCACACTCTGTCCTGGTGGGGAAAGTGAAGTTGGGCAGAGTCAGATGGGGAAAGCTTTACTCTGCCCTTCCAATGGTGAGTATATACGCGAGCTATGACAGAACATGGGATCATCCTTAGGCTCCTGATGAAATGATTAAATATGGGGTGGATACTTCTTCACAGACATCTTCCCATGGGGAAGAGTTGTCCCAGAGGCCACAACTTTTATTGGTGAGAGGGGAACTTGCCTGTCTCTCACTTTCCAATCCCAGTGGGGCTCCCTCCATTGTCCTGTCTGTGGCATCTGATCTGGCTGTTCAATAAATACCAGGA
Organism: Arctocebus calabarensis; assembly: GCA_963573935.1. Lineage (NCBI taxonomy): Eukaryota > Metazoa > Chordata > Mammalia > Primates > Lorisidae > Arctocebus > Arctocebus calabarensis. The sequence continues at coordinate 2,644 of CAUYON010192560.1, forward strand.
ATTCACACCTAACCTATAACTCAGCCCTGGCTCAAGATTAAGCCTCCATTGCAACTCTCATCCTGCTCAGTTCCTGTAGGGGTGTGCCCAGTTTAGTACTGGAAGCAAGATCCCACACCATGCTCACATCTCAGGACTGGTTGTAGAAGCCTATCCCTTGTTTGAGCCCCAGGTTCCAAATCCATGTCTTAAGTTTCCCTAATGCTTACTTCTGAAGCTTCTGGTTCCCAGGACTATACACAATTTGCTAAGAGCTAGATCAAGAATAGCATCATATTGTAGCCATTAGGTCATTCACAGGGAGGGGATGGTACATCCCCCCTGGAACAGTTCCTTCCCACAATCTCCCTATAGAGATTTAGTGGCTACTCCGAAAGATAAGATTCATTAAATGGAATCATATTATACATAGGTAGATTTTTTTGGACATTTTCACATCATATGTTTTCAAAATGTATTTATGTTGCACCATGTACCAGTACATTTCGTTTTTGTGATAGAATAATAATCTTTGGTATATCTTATGCATTATTTTGCCTATCCTTTTAGCAACCACTGAAGATATAGGCTTTTCCATTTTTTTGGCTAATCATGCTATTACAAATATTCCTAGGCTAGTTTTGCTTTAACATGTCACCTGTTCAAAATTATTTTGGGTATATACCTACGAGTTATATTGCTACGAGTAATTTTGCTTAACTTTTTGGATAATTTCCAGATTTTTATTCTATACCAGATTTCATTTCTAGCAGATTTATATAAGAATTAGAATGTATCCACATCTTTGCCAATGTGTGCAATCTTTGTTTTAATAAAAAAACTAAACATTTTAGAGTGAGTTGCATCTTATCCTGGCTTTGATTTGAATTTGCATTTTGAACAATGACTAATGAGGTTAAGTATCTTTGCATGTGTTTGTTGGACATTTGCTTATCTCTGTTTAGAAAAATGACTATTCAAGACTATTGCCCATTACAAAAAGCATAGGATGCATTAGGATGCAAAAGCCAAATTGTATAAGTAAATTTTTTTCCTATACAAATTATAACTAATGAAGTGAATAAAACTCTCCAATTCTAAGAAAAAAGGATTAATAGAATATATGCTTTATTTAACATTGATGTAACTGATAGGAAAAGTAACGAGGTAAGAAATTGAAAAGTATACTCCACCTGGCTTTTCCTTGGGGCCTTTGATACATAAACATTACTGTGTTACAGTTTAAGATACAGATTTTTGATTGACATCCATAGATTTCAAATATTATGTCCATCTCTTTTTTCCAAAATTCAGTTAAGGCCAATGATTTCTTATCATAAAAGAAATGTTGTTGCTGCATTTCTCTTTCTTAATTTTTCTGCCACTTACACTGATTGATTAATATAAAGGATAAATATAAAGAAATATAACAAATAAAATCATTTCTCTATTTCAGTTGCCCTTGACGCTCATCCCAAGCACCTTGTACAAACCCTGCCTGAGTTCCTTATTCTTGAGTGCATACACCATGGGGTTGAGGGCAGGGGGAATGACATTGTGTAACACATTGAGTAGTACTGGGATTAGGGGAACTGTCATTCCTGCATTATGAGTGATGGAAATAACAATGATAACTGTGTAGAAGAAAAGGATGAGGATGAGGTGAGAAGTGCAGGTACTTAAGGCCTTGGATACTGCTTCTACTGAATTCATTTTCAGCACAGAGTGAAGTATCAAGGTATATGATAAAATTATCAAACCCAAGTCACCTCCCATGAGGGTCCAAGCCAGAAGTAGCTGGTTAATACTGTTGATTTTCCTGTCATCACAAGATAGACTAGTGACTCCAAGATTAGAGCACAGACAGTGTTCAATGTGATTCTGGGAGCAGTAGTGTCTCTGAGCAGCCAACACAGGCACTGAGATAGGACACAGACTGTTTCTGAGTGTCATGAACATAGTTGCTTTGATCACAAAAGATTCAGTAATTATCGATGCATACCGTAGTGGTCGGCAAATGGCTACATATCTGTCTATAGCCATGCAGACAAAGGTACCTGACTCCATGGCCACAAAACAATGTATGGCATACATCTGAGCAAAGCACTCAGGGAGACTGATGGCCTTAGCATCAAACCATAAAATGGCCAAAATCTTAGGCACGATGGTGGTAGCCAGGCCCATGTCCACCATAGCCAGGATGCCCAGGAAATAGTACATAGGCTGGTGTAGTGCTGTCTCCTGACTGACGATGATCAAGATAAAGATGTTGGCACTGAGAGCTAAGAGGTAGAGCAGAGCCAGGGGCAAGGAGAGCCAGTGCTGCCAGATGTGAATGCCAGGGAATCCCATCAGGATGAACTCAGAGACCTGGAAACTAGAGCTGTTGGAATCTCTGAGATCTTGGAACATCCTTCACTAAGAAGAAAAATACTCATCGTTATTATTCTTAATTATCTCCATGACAATATTTGAAAGGAAATCACCCAGGATCGTGATACTTTAGGTGTTCATCATCCTAATTATTTTATCCATCTATACCATATAGTTATATGGTATTTACTATGAAATGGGATCTGTGGTAGGTTGTGCATTCTATGTTAATACAATTAACCATCCTTAAAACTCTATTATGCGGGCCATATATGTTTGTATATTCTCATAATTGAAGAATATACCATTATTGAAAATCAATACTTTTGCAAAATCTTCCTTGTTGTAAGTCATGTGAGCCAGACAAGTTGAAAGCATTCTGATATCACAGCCTGGACTTTTAAAATTGGCTTTGCTAATAACTTGGTTTCTTTAGACACCCATTATAAAGATTCAGAATATATATGTATTCTGAATATATATATATACATATATATATGAATATATATATACACATACATAGAGCCATTTTTATACAAGATTGTATTATACAGTATATGAAAAAGAACTATTTAGATTTCTAAATTATTGACATATTACTTAGTTTCATTAAAATATTTTAAAACTATTGGGAGGAAATAGATATACAGAAATGGTAATGAACTGTGTGATTCCATGAAACTATAAGATAGCTATATAATTTAGAAATCCTATTTTGTAAAATCACTTGGTTAGGGCTTTTTCCTATTTGGAAATATTTGTAACCTTAGAGCAATCAAGTCAGCCACACTATAACAAGCAGCACCAAAGCTAAATATAAAAGAAAAGAAACAAAACAACCACAGATGTACATGTGAGTTTGGGATTAATGCTTTCATAGGAGGTATATTATAATCAATATATTTTCTTGATATAATAATTGATTAACATTTTATTGTTAAAACAAAAACATAATATGCTTGTTAACAATCATGTGCTATTTATTATTTCTTCCTTTCCATATTTCAAAGAGTAAGGATATAACATAAAGATAATATATAAAAAATATAGTGGGTTAAAATTGTAGAGTCTACATAGGATGGAGTCTTGACATAAACCTCATGGATATTTTCATCTTAAAAATATACAGCCCACATAATAGGAGTCCATTATACATATTAGGAGCCAAGGTAAATTAATGGATAATTATTTAGATAAATATATTCTAAATATATTCTGTTCTATGTATGCAGTTCAACAACTTCTATTATTTAATTACTTATTTTTTAACTATTTTTATATTTTATATTGGAACTATTTCTCAAATGTCTGATAATCTTTGAGTGGGAATAAGAAAACTGATTCTAACCTCTGAGAGATGAGTGAGACTGAAGTGGAAGGGTTTATTGAGGGAGCTCGTGTAAAGATCCCTTTGATGTATGGAATCAGTGTTTAGTTATCAGTACTAACAGGTCTTTTTTTCCTGAGATTTTTAATGATTCCAAACTATATCCTAGAAGAATGTGTGACCAGCTGTTATAGGTGTTGGCACTGAGTAAAAGAAAAGTACTGGGAATGTGACACTTAAACATGAATATCGCCTTTCATCTGCCTCTGATGCCATCTTTGGCCATCATCATATTTGATGCATATGCACTCAATTTTCCCAGAACAAATTTGCAGATATCAGAGGAGGATATCAAACATTGCTTAGATTATTGCATATATCAAATATAGGAACTTGTTCCTTTTTCAGTTGTTCTAAATACATCCCTGTTTTATCTCTATATATTCACAATAAAGAAAGATCAGATACCACAAAGGCAACTTCCACTAGAAATAACAAAGCAACATAGGATGAATATACTGTAAGATTATTCTTTAATGACCTCTTGTGTCATTATAACATCTTAGATTTATACTGGTGTACATAGAAACGTTTACTACTAGTGAGTTATTATTAAGAGGAAAAGACAAATGCTCTTAGGTTGAAGCATGATTTAAATTCTTCCAAATCACTGTTCTCTTTAGTTGCTGTTAACTATTTCCCATTCCCATCACACTGATACTTTTAGCTTTGTGATTTTGCCCTCCTTTTCTTTTGTTTCCTCACTCTCACACCACAAAATACACATTCAGTTATCACCTTTTCAGGAAGATGCAATGGTCTCTCGGAAGGGCTAGAAAGCCATGCTCTAAATTGAGCTAATATGCTGTAATTAAAAAGTGGTAGGCTTACAGTTAAGGAAACTATTTATTGATAAAGTCAATCTTTTTGTAATTTTAACATCAAAACATTATAAAAATATTCTTATATTTTGTAATCAACCCCAATATCATACAACCTTTATTATTTACTTTTATATTTTCACCATCTACTAAAATAGTGCCTATATTACATGGTAATAAATGTTTTTGAATGAATCAATGAAAACATTGCTGAATTAATGATTGACATTTCATAACAGATTTAAGGATTATTACAGTGCTATCTAAATATTATTTCTTAGAAAGTATGAAAGAAACCATAAGATGAAACAAAACTAAAATGTCTACTTCATGAATTACCAGAAATTATAAATTTCTAAATAAAATTCTCATCTTAAAATAGAGACAATGAAGGAAAACCAAAGAGAATAGGAAAAAAGTAAAAATAAAAGTTTGTGTCAGGCAAACCAACTATTTGATTTGGTTAGTAAAGTTCAATTTTGGGGGGGTGGTTGAGACAGAGCCTCAAGCTGTCACCCTGGATAGAGTGCTGTGACATCGCAGCTCACAGCAACCTCCAATTCCTGGTCTCAAGCGAGTCTCCTGCCTCCACCTCCCAAGTAGCTGGGACTACAGGCACCGGCCACAATGCCCAGCCATTTTTTGATTGCAGCCGTCATTGTTGTATGCGGACCTGGCCTGGATTTGAAGCCGTCAGCTCAGGTGTACGTGGCTGCCGCCTTAGTCCTTTCAGTCACAGACGCCGAGCCTCAATTATTTTAACTGTACAATATATTGAATGTATTTTACATAGACTATTATATATATGTGTGTGTCTGTCTACTTTTTTATACACACACTATAGAGATACAATAGAAAGTTGCATATGGAAAAACATGTACAATATATGTAAAAACAAATTTGGGAAATAGAAAATTACTGTAAAATTTAGGAGGAAATTTGAATGTCAGAGTAGAAATGAAAGAAGATTAATTTTGGCTCTAGATTCTTTAGAGAAAAAAATAGATGACAGGAATTACATTGTACAATTAAAGCTGATTCTACCAAATTATTTTATGTCTCATGTTTGACACAGATATTCTTTAGCAAAAGAATAGAAAAAAGCTGAAATTATCTCCCTCATATTACTACTATACAGAATAAAACTGAAAAATGAGGAATCTATTTAATCATAACATAATAAGTGATACTTGGTTTTCTTTTTTTTAAAACGATTTCCTTATTATTAATTTTTGATCCTAATTTTCTGTTTAACAATACTTCCATAGACTTATATCAATAATTATAAGGCTAACAAAGTCTTGTAGTTTTATTATAGATATGAGAATATAACTTTATGATATAAAAAAATTCTTTTTGTAACAAAATTATCATTTTCCTTATTTTTGTAATTTGTATACATGTTTATCAAATTTTTTTCAAAATGTACTGTTAAATAAATAAAACTTCACCAATTTGTATATATATAAATAAACATTTTTTTATTTTTTTGATAAAAAATACTCATATTTTATACACACAAATACATGGAAATTGTAGCTACAGGCACATTAAAAGTTCTAGAGTAGAACATTTTTGTGTAAATAAGAATATTTAATTGTAAAACAATTATAGATTTCTGTTGATGAATTTTAAACATACATGCTACAGAGATCACTGCTAAAACTAAAATCAAAGTTTTTTTTCCTGAGCATTTTATTTCTTACAATTTTTGTTTTATGTATTCTATGTGTCTTATTATATTTTAAAATTTTGAGATTTTAAATATATTATTTATATATGCATTATTATTTCTTTTCTGTGAACATACTTGTGTCATGAGGAGAGAATAAAATGAATACCAACATGACTGAGTTATTTAAATTTTATCAATTTCCAAAGCATTATCTCTGGGAAATGGAAACTGAAAAGAAAGGGGAGTTTTTGCATTAAATGTGTTGGTTTATATACATAACTCAGTATATTCTTCCAAGATATTAACACCATTAATGACAATGAGAAAAATAATAAACTTTATAATACTATACATACATATTTAAACACTTCCACACATAATCATAACAATTACTGTGGAAAGAAGCTAAATTTCAAAATGCATTTTAACAAATATTTAGCCCATACAAATTGCCACAAATATTTTGTTAAAAATAGGATCATCACTCACATCCTCTCAATTCATTTGGGCAGTTAACTCTATGTATCCACACACCAGAAGCAAGTAGGAAAATTATGGAAAGTATGGATACCCAGAATTAGAGGATAGAAAATATATTGGGGAGATGACATTTGCAGCACTCTAAAGAATATATATCCTAAATGTGAGGTTAAGTCCTATCTATGTTTGTTATGATTTCTTTCTATAGCTATAATTGTAATTCCTAAAACTGGCACCTTATTACCCAAGAAGTTTAGCTCTCATACTCCAACATACAAGACTCTCAGTTAAAGATCCAACTGATACCAAAAAATATTGTATTAACCACAAATTATACAATACTTTTTCAACACTAATTTAAAATGCTTTCAATATTATGTAAATTTACTTTCTTTAAAGAAACTGGATTCATGCTGTGAGTGAGTAGGTACATTGATGTAGTAACACTAAACACAAATATCACTATTTGAAAAGAACAACCAAATCTGTTGTCTAGTCTCACCTCAAACCCCATGGAAAATAAATTTGTTTCCTTCTCCTAAATCTTCACAACCTGTGTTCGTCTCACCATATGCCAGTAGGCTCATCCAAGTAGGTTTTGTGTCTCAACTGGATGGAACACAGTTATACCAAAGTCACTCTGGGAGTAAAGTTACGTAGGGTCTCATTCTGAGAACCAAAGAGAGGGAAGGTGAGAGGCATAGTGTTCTGAGCAGTGGAGGGGTGGGGGGAGGATGGGTAGAGGGAGGGCAATTAGTGGGAACACACCTACGGTGCATCTTAGCAGGGTACTGGCGAAACTTATTAAAGGTAGAGTATTAATGTCTTTATATAGTGATCAAGGAAATGCCATGA